>JANHFX010025154.1:0-31534 GCA_027560015.1 Chloroceryle amazona
AGTCCTGCACCAGCCCCTCCAGGCGTGGGCAGGAAGCTGTGCAGCAAACAAAAGCACCACCACTCCAGCCAAAACGTCCCGACTTGCCCCAGTCTCCACCTGCAGAAAGCATTTCAAGAAGTCAAACTGACTGGCAAGAGGTGGTGATCTGGGGACAGAAACGGGGGAAAGCTCCTCTCAAGGGCTAAGTCAGCCTGAGCCAGAACAAGCAGACAGCAGTGACTGAAGTTATTGTTAGTACCATGTCTATGAAAGAGTTATGACATGCAAGAAGGGATTATAGTTGTGATGGTGAACCCCTAATGACCTGGTTGTTGTGGTGCAGGACACTGGGGCTGATACAACAGAGCTGGAGAACAAAGAGGCCAGGCAATTGGGATCACTAGACAAAGATGGAGGCATTGACAAACACATAGGGAGAATAGATGGCACCCACACTCTCTGGGGATGTCTGATAGCTGCTGCAAAGAATTGATATCCTTCTAAAGAGGATATGATAGACACCCCACTAAATGGAACACCATGGAACAGGGCATCAAAGGTCTGAGAGAGATGACAGTCCAGGGAGTAATCTATAGTGATGAGCAAAGCCCTTCAGATCCTGATGAGGTGCTGTGCTGGAAGCCTCTGTTGAAAAAGTTCACACAGTGTGCCCCTCCTACGTACTCCCGCACCTTGGGAGGAAGGATCTTTGGGGAGAGGGTGAAAAACCCCCAGCTGTCAGTGAATTTTCTAACCAGCTCAGGTAATTTGAAGATGGTGTCTCTTACCGGGCTTTGGTCTCAGCCTTAGAAAAGATGCCTGAGGAGTTTAAGGGGCTGAAGAACTCGGTGTCCAGGATGGAGAGGAGGAATAACACCCATTCTTTTCCTGAATGGATCCATGTTTCAGCCATTAGAAACAGCTGGCCTCGTAGAAGACCAGCTCAAGTCAGGCAGGATACAACACAAGGTTCCCTGTGGTGCACCCTGTGTGACTATGGTGAGGACATGGATAGAGGGCATGGCAAACCCACTTTTGATCTGCGCGCGAGAGTACGGGATCTGCCAGGTGACACCACTAGAATGAATTTTCCCAGGAGTATGGCTACTTCTGTCTCCCAAGAAAGCTCTGCTGGCCTGAGAAGATGGTTCCCTGACCCAAATGTGATGGTCCTGCCTGCTGTACAAACCCCTCCATCAATCATGGGCCCTATGCCTCCGGACAGATGGAGGAAAGGGATCGAGTTTACTGGATTGTGTGGATTCGACGCCTGGCACATTAGAAGCAGAAAGGTACAGAAAGAAGCAGAAAGGTACATTGATATACCAAAGGAATGGGATGTCATTCAGAGGGACCTGGTCAAGCTGAAGAAGTGGGCCCAGGTGAACCTCATGAGGTTCAACAAGACCAGGTACAAGGCCCTGCACCTGGGCTGGAACAGTCCTTGTCATAAATACAGGCTGGGGGCTGAGGTGATAGAAAGCAGCCCTGCAGAAAAGGACTTGGGAGTTGTGGTGGGTGAAAAGCTGAGCATGAGCCAACAATGTGCAAAAGGCCAGTCACATCCTCAGCCGCATCAAAGGAAGTATGGCCAGCAGGTCGAGGGAGGTGATTCTGCTGCTCTGCTCTGCTCTGATGAGACCTCACCTAGAGCGCTGTGTCCAGCTCTGGAGCCCTCAACAGAGGAAGGATGTGAACCTGATGAAGTGGGTCCCAAGGAGGGCCACGAAAATGATCAGATGGCTGGAGCACCTCTCCTACATGGACAGGCTGAGGGAGTTGGGTTTGTTCAGCCTGGAGAAGGCTCCAGGGAAATGTTATAGTGGCCTTCCAGTATCTGAAGGGGGCCTACAGGACAGCTGGGGTGGGACTGTTTGCAAGGGCTTGTAGTGATAGGACGAGGGGCAATGGTTTGAAACTAGAGAAGAGTAGATTTAGGCTGGGCTTTAGGAAGAAGTTCTTTACTATAGGAGTGGTGGAACACAGGAACAGGTTGATCAGGGAGTGGTGGAAGCCCCATCCCTGGAGATGTTCCAGGTCAGAGTTGACGAGGCTCTGAGCAACCTGATCTAGTGGAGGATGTCCCTGCTCACTGCAGTGGGGTTAGACTAGATGTCCTTTCGAGGTCACTTCCAACCCAAGGCATTCTATGATTCTATTCTAGATCTTTCTTTTGCTGAAAATCACTCTTTAAATAAACTTCTCACTTGGTTCTGAGATTGTAATATCATGGTCTGTCATAAACTTAACAGACTGCTATATAAGGCTCAAGTCTTCCCTTCCAGAAAGCTATAGGAGCTTTGTCATGGTTTTAAACAGAGCATGACTAGCTTGGTAGTATACATCTGACTGAGATGAACATGAAAAAAAATGTCAAAATGGATCCATATTTACCATTCTTGATTTAAATTTGATATATGGTGGCACGTATCTAATCAGAGAGGTTTTAGTTCAGAAAGCTCAAAACAAATAAACAAAAAATCCAAATAAAGCTTTGCTAAATTTGTAAACATGTATTGGAATAAACATTTGTTCTTGCTGGTCTGGTCTGCCTTTCTGCTGGCTGAGTGCCCTCTCTGTGTGACAGATGTGCTATTTATGGAAGGGGATTCTGAATATTTTAAAGCCCTGACTGTTAGGATCATGTCATACCCAGCCTTTAAAAAGAAAGAGGAAAAAAATACCAAACAAATTCCCAAAGAAAACCCACAAAATTAAATAAATACCTATTTAATCTTGAAAAACAAAAAAAAAAAAAGGAAAAATGCAAAATTAGATTGCCTATTTTTTTACGAGAAGTGAATAAATACATACAGCACTCTAGTTGCTGCTCTGCAACATTTTCTGCTTTAACACAATACTTGGTATTAATTTTCACTTTCAAAAACAGGTGGTCTTTTAGTGAAAAAAAAAACCAAAAAACTCACAAGGTACACAGGTTCCTAAAGAAAGAATATGCAGCTGAAAATTTGGCTGCTTGCTTTCTCAGCTGGAGTGGCAAGCTGAATGAAAAATAGTGCTTCTCTGTACAAATCAGGCCTCCTCACAAGGATCTATTTATTTCAGTAGTTGGCCAGAAACTGTTTATATTCACTTACATATATGATAAACAAGACCTAAAGAAATCTTTCTGTGAAGTGTTTTCAGAGTTAACACGTTTATCCTCATGATTCTGTTCACGTGCTTGTGGTATTTGCAGGTAGAGAGATAGGAAGCGATGAGAAGTCACTGAAATAGTGTGTGTGAGATTCTGCTCGCTGAACAGGTAGAGCTTACAATGTGGTTTACCTGGTTGAACCTTCTGGGAAGGTAATTCAGGTTTTAGTAAACTGTAGCATGGTTCTCTCATTCTCCTTTTGGAGACACAGGGACAATGAAAATAAAACTAGTTTTGCTTATTAGGCATTTTTTTAAAATCAGATTAGCAGTTTCTAATGTTTTGGGTTTTTTTCCCTTCTGTGTATTTTTCATTATCTATGCGAAATATGTTCTTGTATTTTGAGCTTTTTCAGCAAATAACCCTTTTTATAACATTTACAAAAATCTAATTCCCACAATTTCTCTTGCAGCCTCTGTAGAGGGTGATACCAATGTAACGTATGCGGCTAAACAATGTGCATGCTATTAATCTCGGAAGGTAACAGAAGGATGTTCAGTAGGTGATGTGAATTTTTTTATTATTATTACTGGTCTGTTTTGGGTTTTTTTACAGCTGTGGTTTGATATTTCAAAATTATTATTATTTTTTTTTTCTTAAAGACAACAAGCACTTCAGTATCTGCATTGACCTCTATGGTGTCAGAATGTCATTGTGCGACCGTAGCTAAGAAAAGCCTCCGAGAAAAAAAAAAGCAAAGGAGCTTTGCATCTTCCAATAACGAGATGTGCATATACAGTACGTAGCATTTTGAAATTCATGCTGTGGTAGTGAGTTGTTGCTTTCAGTTTGATTAGACAATCATTGTTTCGTTTTCCTTGCTTTAACAGTGAGTATGCTTGTACGCTGCTTAAGTCTTCTTAGTGCTATCTAGGTCAGTATACTTAGGATAGCTTTTATGTTCTGTAAGTCTGACAGATACTGTGCCTGACAGAGATCAGCACCAAATTTTAATTTATTTATTATATCTGAGGATAGAAAAAGATTTTCTAATTAATCAGAATTGTATACCACATAGCACCTACTGTTTCTGCATTGCAGATATATTTAGCTCTAACACTGCTTGTGGTTAACAGGGTGTAGCGTAGACACAGACAGCTGATCATGCAGTCAGACCCTGTGCTCGTGTGGTTTGTCAATACTGCTCAGGATTTTGATGGACTGTAAAAGAGAAAACAGGAAAGAAAACAGCAATGTGCTTGTGCTGTTTGTATGAACAAATTCTGCTATTTTTGCTATCATTGTCTTTTTATTTTGTTTTTTTAATTCTGAGACTTAAATATTAGAAAAGGAAAGCAAACACATCCAGGATTTAATATGTGCGACGTGAAATCTTTCTCCATCAAGAGGATGTTACTGTAGACAATCCAGCATTTCTCCAATAAGCAAGAAGACTGTTTTGTTTTCCTCAGCAGGCGGACTCAGCCATTGCACGGGCAGATTTTGATAAGAGTCTGAAATGCCTTCTACTGTATCATTGTAGAATTTGGAGTTTGCTAACAGTGTTAGTGACTGGAGCTCATCTTGCATCACCAGTTGATGACAATTTTCTTTGTTCCCTCCCACCCAGTTGAACCAAGACTCTGTAGCTGATACGCAATGTCACTTACAACATTAATCAGATACTGCATTTAAGGTGAGCTGTCCCTTGCCTCCTCCCTTACCAGAACTGTGCTGCAGTATGTATCTTACTCCTGCAAGCCTAAAATGGCAGGCAGGATTAACATTGCTTGTGCTGTGTGCATGCTGTGTATTGAATTCATTATACTGTGCCTAGTATCTCAAATGTGAGTATGTAAATGGTCTGTGTGCCATGTCATGCAGTAGTGAAGACTGGTTTGTGCTTCATTACAGGCTTAGATATTTAAGCATCATCTTAAGAATTCTTTTTTTCGTTTGCAGTGTGGTGAGCTGTTAGCTTGTCATCACATCCAATCTACATTATTAGCCCTTGGAAATGAAAAAAAAAAAAAGGAAAAAAAAAAAAAAAAGGAAAAAAAAAGCAAACTGTGCTTCCAGATGGTGTCACCCTTTTTCTTCCTGCATTTACTGTAGTTTAAATAATGTATATTGTATTGTTAATTAATGTGAATATCGAATTAAAGCACTTGAAACGTACATATTTATTACGCAGGTAGGAGGCATGTCGAATCTATTTTTAACTCTTACGCAGTCCACGTTGTGCAATGGGCTTTTGGTTGTCGAGTTTGTATTTTCAGCTGTGATATCAATAAGCTGATTTTCAGTAAATGTGACAAGTGGCCTTTGCAGTGGTCAGCTTCAAGCTTTGAACCCTCTGAGGAGGAGCAAAACTGTGTTGCAGTTTTGGAAAACCTTGGATGAGGACATTTTTTTTTCCTCACTCCTGCTTTCCCTATTGATAAACTCGGTTCTCCTGATCACGGTCTATTCAAGCTGCTTCCCATCTGATATTTGACAACTGCTTCTAAAAAATTATCAAGAAGACCAAGAATAGAACTTACCTGCATCGCTTTACATAAAAATGGCTGGGTGCATTGCCATGCTAACACTGCACTAAGTGGTACACGCAGGTAGGTTGAGATTTGCATGTTTTACTGATTTCTTGGTCACTATTGCAAGAACATAAAATGGGCTTGGGAATGTAGCTTTCAGTTAAAAACTGTATTAAACTGTTAATGAAAACAACCTAATTTTGAATTGTTGGCTTCACATAGTGGCATGGCAATTGTTCTTACCTGTTTTTAAGATTATCTGTTGTGAAAGTGGAGCAATCATGCCTGTTAAAATAATCATATGTACTAAGGGCGTGGCAACGCTTGTGCAACAAAAGAATTTTTGAAAACACTTTTGATTCAATAACGTTTTAAAGCTGACTATAAACATTACTAAGCTTGTAGTTAAAATGCAAAAATAAAAATTGAGGTAGATAAGAAAAATGAAAAATGTTTAAATTCTGTCATAAGCGGGTTTGTGTTTTGTGTAAAACCTTAAATAAAGGTTAATATGCTTTAATTTTTATATCTTCAGTATTAGCTACAAACATAAACCTGCAGTATTTATTTTTATTTTAAGGTAGAAGGACTTTAAAGAGGGAGATTGATATAGATGGCCCTGTCAGCTTAAACTGAGTATCAGTTCAGTGAAGTGGGTTTTATTTCACCCAAGAAAGGTTATGAAATAAGAACTTAACAGCCTTAGGTACAAAAACTGAATTTGAGCATTAATAATAAAGAGAATTATGAGTATTGCAATACTTGCACCAACTATTGTAATATATTTGTTTCAGATTAATACTGGGCCAGAACCAGTTTCCTTGGCAACCAAATCCTTTTAAAAGGTGCAATAGTATAGACGTAGAAAGACGTTATTCTCTTTATTAGCAATATCATAATGCAAATGGAAATTTTGCAGTTACTCCCTTTCAGTTCTAAATGAGAATCTGATCTCATTTTATGTTTCCATGCGGCTATCATTTCTTAAACGATGCCATGTTTATAAAGCTGTACACAACAAAACACTGGGTTATTCCTGCTTTGTATCGGTCGTTTCCAGAAACGTACCCTAGTTTCTCTTTTTTTTAATATAGCCTAGTCTTGCATGTAGGTCAAGGTTTGTACTGTCTGCATATAAAGTGATAGTTTCATTATCACAAGTATAAAGGCATCACTGAAATATTTAGCAGCTGAGAAATGTAAAGAATCAGAGTTATGTTTAAACCTTCGTTCACCTTTGCTGGATTCAGTCACAGGAATGCTAGTGAACCTGTCTTTAATTAGTGGAGCCGTTCTGAAGTTCAGGTAAAGAGCTGTGTTTAAGCACAATGGAAAAGAACTTGTGATGGATCTTAAACAAGCCCTTATAGAATAAGCTCGCTCGTGGTCTATGCTAATTTCCAGAGCTTATAGATTTCACAAAAATTGAGTATTATAATTCCTTGTTTCTGTTTTTAGCTAACATTCTGAACAGTATTGATAAAGTTAAATCGTATGTGTACCACAGGCAACTGCTTAGACAGAATCAGACGTTACTAAACGTCTCCACTGAGCTTATCACATAGTGTATCTATCTGCTTGTGAATCTCCCCTGTGCATGACTTGAGATGTTCTCACTAGTGCAGCGAGACTTTTGCAGCAGGGTAGCCATTTTCCTTTCATGTCCTTGACTTTAAAGTGACTAAATATATTTTGTGTGGATGAGGAGCCAGCACTGAAAATGCAGAGGAGCTGTTTAGAAGCACAGCCAGTTATCAGGAATAGCCTTGACAGTGTCACTAATATCGGACTAATTCTCACTTATTTCCAAATCTATCAGTGTGGTGCATTCCAGATAAACAGAGTATAACTGTTCAGGAATCAGGAATGTGATGGATAGGCCAATGGTTGATAATGATAATAAAAGCATTAGATTCATAATTATGAGGCTAGTTTGATGCAGTGCAATATTCTCCTGCTCCACTTAAAGAGGCAGAACTGAAAACGTAATAAACAGCATCTCTCAAATGACGTATTAAAGTTTGCGGGGTTTTGTTCTAATTTGATTTATCTCCAGCAGCTTGCTTCTGCTGAATATTTTTCTGTCTGAAATGTTAATATGGAGTGTGCTATTTACATGTAGTTATCAAAACTGCATCTCTTTGTTTATTTTTTTTGTGGCTATTTTAAGAGAATTTTTGCGTTAAGTACGCAAACACTACATAGAAGCAGTCTATTTATTATGCTGATATTTCCCTTTGGAAAAGAGAAATTGTTTTTATCACATCTCTGTGTTCAAACATAGCCACTCAAGGAATTTTTTAAAAGTGTAGCTCCATTACATGAGCATCCTTTGCTTTGGTTGTTTTAAATCCACTTGCAAATTTGCTCTTTTGTTAGGGAGTGCAAGTCCTCTTGTAATTAATATGACTGAACTCGAGTGCTTTCATGAGTCTGGAAAAACTCATTAGCTGCCTGTGAACGGTAATTTCTTCTAGCTAGAGAAACTTATTTATCGAGGAGGAGTGTAGTAATTAGCAAGTTGTTTCCAGTTTGGCTGTTTTACATGGGTTGCTGTGTGTATTTTAATGGTAGTTACATACAGCTAATGCAGAGTGTCAGAATGTTATAGCCAGAAGTGCCGTAAGAAATCTTCTTTAAACATCATCCATTTTATTCTCTTTGGTTAAGAGTGTTAACCAGGGCACATAGGAGCAGGTGTGGTTTTTCACACCTTCAGCACAGCCTGCAAATGTTATTGTTACGGGTGCTTGGGACTTTTTTTTTTCTTTTTTTTTTATCACAGAAGTCTAATTGTTGATACCAAGTCCCCCCTTTTGTAACTGAAATGTGTTCTTTTATCCATGCAAATTCCATTTCTGCCTAACAGAAAATCTATACAAGGCACGAGTAAAAATGAAATCGAACTAAAAATCATTCACTCAGACACTATCTTATAGTTGACCTTTCTGATTAAGGTTACTTCTGCCCCTAAACTTCAGATTGATTTGAAACTGCAGGTCTCTCTATGTGAAACTACCAGTGTTCAGACCATTATCCAGTAGTGATGGTAGTCATGAACAGGTACCAATTAACCCTTGTGGGCATCTAGTGTCTGCTGTACTTTATCATGTCAATTGCTTTATTATGTTTTAAAAGGGCTTTATTATGTATAACATTACGTTTGAATCCTAGTGTTATTAAATTTGGGAATTCCTTAGCTTTGATAAGATGTTTTACTGCTGGATTCCTCCAAATGTGATGTTTAAGTTTTCCATTCACCATGATATTTCACAGTCATCTGTGAATATGACTTCATTGGTATTTGAAGTAGTAATAAAAGCTTAATTCAATTTTCTTTCATTCTGGCCTTTGTTACAGACAGATGTGACTTATAAAATACTTATTCAAATCATGATATACAAAAAATATACTCAGCTAAATTAACAACAAAAAAAAAGCTCATCTTATTACCTTTTAAAGCTAAAGTAATGGGTCCTGTATTTGCTCTATAACGTCACTTATAAAAGTCTATTTGCAAAGGGAAGATGGATCAATGCACACTTAGCTTGTGCTGTATAAACTCTGATCAGCTGAGTCATAAGGCCTTATCCATAAGATTTTGCAGTTGCTCTATGGAACGATTTAATTTTGTTTGGCATCTTTGAAACAAAGCCCTGTTCTGAATAATTTTTACACTATTACTTGATAACCTTATTAGAATATTTGATACATAATAACATAAAATCAGGGTATTTGACCAGGGTGAATAATCATTTCAGTAGAGAGATACAGGAAGTGTATTCCAGAGAACAAAAGTTGCCTAGGAATTTTTTATCACAGATACTGTGATATCTGTGACCAAAAAAACCCAAGGAAAGTGGCAGAATGGAATGGGGAGAAAGAAAAGGCCTTCTGAAAGAGGGGAAAAAAACACCCATGGAGGCTTTTAAGATAAAGGGCAACTTGTAATTGGTTTCAGCAGTTTATGTGGAGTCAAAGGTGTTCGCTAGTAATGATGGTTGGTTCTCCCTATACCAACTTTTGGTTTCTAAACTGGCAAACTGTGAAGATAATCGAAATACGCTTGTTTTCCACTGACTTTACCTTGTGAAACTCAGGACCAGATTAACTGAAGAAGCTGTGAAGCCTCCATTTTTTGATATCCTATTAGATAAATGTGTGAGGAATAATTCAAATATAGTTGAGGTGGGGGAAGTGAAGTAGAGCCAATGATTTGGTTTAGTCTAATATTTTCAGTGACCCCAATGAGAAATTATTTTAAACTTAAAAACACCCTTACATTTCTTTCTAGAACATATTAGGAAACATTATGTCCAGTTTGCACTACCCAGGTTAAACTGTAATAAAACAATGCAGGCAGAAGCAATATTCACAACAGCTTGGTTAGCGGTACTGTGTTTATTGCTGGTGTGTTGTAAACCTACCAGAGGTAGATTTGGAGTCCTACAGCACTCCAGGGAAAATTTTGATGAATTATACAATGTATCTAGAAATTAATACTTGTCTAATAATTTATTCATTAAATTTGGATTTTTCCCTTTGCAGGTCGATACACAGCACAGTAGCCACAGAGTCCACCAAATTACTGAGATGCTTTTGCCGAAAATATCTGTTGATACCACTTTTAAAAGACTCTGACTGAAGAACAACGTGATTGTAGGTGGGTACGTTTATGGGGTGATTATAGCAAGCTGAAATCTCTTTAAAAGTCACACAGAAATACTGCTAAAATATTTGAAATCAATACATGATATTATATATTTTTTTTCAGTTAAAGTTCTACCTTTTAAAAATAATTTCAGCGTTTTCTCACTATGATACTGCATTAGTCTATTCTCATGTCATTATTGTCAGATTTTTCCAGCTCCCTCTGGATTTTTATTGCCATAGAGAGGTTGGACAAACAAAATCAGGCAGAACAGATCTTTGAAACAGGTTGATATAGCCTCCAGTGATCTGTACTAACCACATACATTGTCGGGCAAGAAAACCTGAGGTTGTCAGCATGTTAACTCTGAATCATGACAAATTCATGACAAATCTGTGCCATGCAATGAAGGTGGAGGAACTATATTAATGCCAATGCCCATTTCTAATACTGTTCTAATAATCACCTTGGTTAAAATATATATGTCTGGTATCTGTGCTTTAGATTTGAGATTTGTAATTATTGAATGGAGGAACGATGAAGCACTAATTAATTCATTAATTTTGGATGTGTTTTTTTGTATCACAGAGTATAACTTGCATTATAGAAAGGCAGTAGTATGATTTCAGTGGTGCTGTTTTTACAAACTTCTGTAGGAAATTGTTGCATTGTAGTCATTAACACTGTTTTATTTCTAAGTAGAAATAAGTAATTAAGGCTACTAGGGAGAATGTAAGATAAAGAACCAAATTAAACAAACAACACCAAAAAATACACAACACAAAAAAAGCGCCAACACAAAACCCAAATGACAACAACAACAAAAAAAGCCACACAGAAAAAAAAGCCCCAACAAAAAAAACCCAAAACCAAACCCAACCTCTTAAATTCCTAGAACACCTCAAAATGTTTTCTATATTTATGTTTATTTTAATACCCAGTGTTGTATGATGTGGAAAATGTTCATGGATTTGCAGAGACAGTAAGATGGCATTGGTGGTTTTAACTAATCAGTGAAACATTAAAATTAGATAAATTCACATTACCTGGATGTTACAGAAACAAGGAGCTACAACATCTAAGTTGTATCTATTTTAAGTAAATTAACATAAAACATTTGCTGGGTATATTTTAGGTAGAATACTGGGCCATAACATGTTTCCTTGGCAACCACATACGAATAAAAGGTACATTAGCAAAGCTGCAGATGTGTGTCAGTGAATGCTTATTAAGCAGCCCGATGCATTTACATACCATGTGCTCACAATAATGCATGCATCTTGAAAATCACCATATAAAAAGATTTTAGAGCATGGCCCACTGTGGATTCTCAATACTCAAAAGGTCTTCATCAAAAAAAACTCATGTTTTCAATGGAAAGATCTCTTGCAATTTATTTATTTATTGTCATTGAGCATTAAAATGGACTTGCAAGAACTGGAAAAAAAATGGCCCGGTAGGCTTGGTCTGCAAATTGAAACCTTTCTTCCAGATTCTGAATACTTACAGCACTACTCTAGGGCAATAAAATATGGATGGAAATTAAGGCTTACGGTGCCTTTCAGAACTGCTCAGGCATTCTAAGTTTGAATCTTGGACCAGCGTTCAGAAGCAAGTAGGATGATACTGTTTTACAGGGTGACAAGCTAAAGCCACTCAATAAAAATGAAACTGGTTTTGTTTATAGCACTCTTATTCAGAAAGCTGTAGAAGTCATCAAAATGGCACTTCAGGGACAGAGTGAGATTTGGATGTAGCATTTGGGCAGAATTCACACTTTACAAATGTTTGTATAGTACTATTTTGATTTATGTTCATAAATTTAAAGGAAGCTCAGATAAGATCATTTTTGATAAATTTGTTTACTGAATTCAGGAAGTTTCTGTACAGGTTATTTTTGGCCTATCCTTTTAAAGTATTTATTTGTGTATAAAATGAAAAGTGTATACAAGCCTTCAGGTTAACTGTGTTATCCCAAGATGATAGATGTTTAAGAAATGGCTAAAATGCTAATCCTTAAAAAGACAGGAAAAATGGGAATCTGCAGATCCTCAGCTTAAATTCCTTAGTGCAATCTGAGAATTTATGTGACCAGTAGCCTAATTAAAATCCCCTCAAAATCAACGAAAAGACTCCCATTGACTTTTTTAGAGCATGTAATAAGAGAGGGCTTCATACATAACAATACTTAGCAAATAAACGTTACCCTGACAATGTTAAACATTTCCATTTCTCTCAACAGTCAAGGGTACCAGAATCTACTATTCATTCTAGTCAGTGGCATGCTGTCTACCTTGACTTCAGCCAGGCTTCTGACACTGTCTCCCGTAACATCCTCGTGGGTAAGCTCAGGCAGTGTGGGTTAGAAGAGGGGATGGTGAGATGGGCTGAGAACTGGCTGAACAACAGAGCTCAGAGGGTCATAATTAGTGGCACAGAGTCCAGCTGGAGACCTGTAACCAGAGGTGTTCTCCAGAGGTCAGTACCAGGTCCAGTCTTATTCAACATCTTCAGTGATCTGGATGAAGGGATGGAGTGGACTCTCAGGGAGTTTGCTGATGATACAAAACTGGGAGGAGTGGCTGATACACTGGAAGGCTGTGCTGCCATCCAGCAAGGTCTGGACAGACTGGAGAGCTGGGCAAAGGGGATCCCAATGAAGTTCACCAAGGACAAGTGTAGAGGCCTCCAGCTGGGGAGGAATAAAACCACGCACCAGTACAGGTTAGGGGTAGACCTGCTGGAAAGCAGCCCCGCAGAGAAGGGCCTTGGAGTCCTGGGGGACAATAAGTTCTCCCTGGGACAGCAATTGTGCCCTTGTGGCCAGGAAGGCCAATGGCATCCTGAGGGGCATTAAGAAGAGTGTGGCCAGCAGGTCCAGGGAGGTTCTTATCCCCCTCTACTCTGCCATAATGAGACCACATCTGGAGCATTGTGTCCAGTTCTGGTCTCCCCAGTTCAAGAGGGACAGGGAAATACTGGAGAGAGTCCAACAGAGGCTATGAGGACAATTAAGGGACTGGAACATCTCTCTGCTGAGGAAAGGCTGAGAGCCCTGGGGCTGTTTAGCCTGGAGAAGAGAAGCCTGAGAGTGGATCTTATGAATAAACATTCATAATCTCTGCAGGGTGGGTGTTGAGTAGAAGGGGCCAGGCTCTGTTCAGTGGTGCCCTGTGACAGGATGAGGGGCAGTGGTCTCAAACTGGAACCGAGGAAGTTCCACCTCAACGTGAGGAGGAACTTCTTTCCTGTGAGGGTGACAGAGCCTGGCCCAGGCTGCCCAGAGAGGTTGTGGAGTCTCCTTCTCTGGAGACTTTCAAGCCCCACCTGGATCTGTTGCTGCGTGGCCTGCCCTGGGTGATCCTGCTCTGGCAGGGGGGTTGGACTTGATGATCTCCAGAGGTCCCTTCCAACCCCTACCACTCCATGATTCTATGATAGTTTAAACACTACCACATGAATCTTTTCACGATCTTGCACCATAAACAATGTTGTTATATACCACCATGTGCTACAATACTATTAAGGCTTTTGAGTGAAGAAGAGTTCAGGAAAATATTAGGGAGATGCAAATCAACTCTTTTTGGGTTTTGTTTGGTTATTTTTTCATTTTATTATTTGTTGCTCCCCATCTGAGCTGTGCTCACTGTCAGGCCAGGATCTGTGCCTGGGGCAGTTGACTTTGGTGGCAGAACACGCAACACAAACCAGAGCTGGAGCCATCAAGATTTTCTTCTTACCGCCAGCCGTTACCTGCTTTGGGCACAGTTCTTCTCCATTCCATGAGCAGAGGCCCTGCTATAGCTTAGGCTGGAAACCTCCAGCAGGATGGAAGAGGAGAAGTAGGGCTTGGGCTGGGCCACTTATGTCAGCACAAAATGGAGTTTAAGAATATTTAAAAGCAGCCAGCCAAAGTTACTGTGTGTCTAATAAATCATCATAATAAATGGCCAGAGTAACAGAGTAACAGATCCAGAGTAACAGCCGTCACTTGGGCATTGGTTTTGCCATGCTGAAGTTTACCAGTACAACAGCAAAAACATAAAGAAATATTTTGCAATATTGTAAGGAGTATCAGAGATCAGTGGTGGCCAGTTAACAGCTTGAAGGCCAATTACAGCTTTCAAAACGGCTGTTTCCAGCCATCTAGCAGACCAGCTGAATCAGGTGTTTCCAGAAGGGATTTAGCTCTGTTTTCAGTCTAGAGCATTTGTTACATCAACTGCAGCAAAGGGCAAACCCAGCTGCATTGACCTGACCCCCCCAGCACACCTGACTGAGCATAACAGTGGCCCCTGAGCATGCAGCGTGGCTGCTGCGCTTGGGGATGTGGGTTCAGATATTCCGAGTAGGTTTCCTCTGAAAATTGGAAAATGAGGGGCTGGGTCTGACTGCCTTTATTTTGTCTTTCAGAATGGGCAGCAGAATACCACATGGCAATTGTCCCAAATGAACAGAAATTAAATGTTTCATTTGCTACTTCTGTTTAGTGCTATTCAAATATATAAATTACTACACTCAGCAACAGCCAACAACAGAAAGATGTCTGTTGTTGTCACTCTATGTGTAAACATAGCTTCATGATTGCAACTGATCTGTGCTAGCTGAGGACTGTGATGTGTCCCAGACGTGTAGGAGGCTAGAAAGTGGCTTGTCAGCAGCACATAAAAAAAAAAAAAGACTTAAACAGAAAATAATGCTGAGATTGTTCAGAGATAGCAAGATGTAAAGTCAGCTGATTCTTAGTAGCAGTACATAAACTTTTATATGTTGTGCAAAAGAGGAATTTGTATTTATGTCAATTGCTGTTGTTTCATTTGTTTAGACTGGTCGAGACAAAGCTATAGTTATAGCTTTAAAAATCGCTTGTCTGTGTTCTGATCAGTGTTAATGGGCCTCAGGGCAGTCCGTGCCTACATTCTAAGAAGGCAACACCTCAGGGAAAGACTTTCTTTGATGCACATTCACAACTCACACAGTTTGAGCCAAAGGAGTTCTGCCAGACTCCTCTCAACCAGACCTGGAGGAGCTGCTGCAGCCTCCATAATGTGCTCCTTCTGCCTTCCTCTCCCTGCACTTGATGCCAGAGAAGGGTTACACAAAGGAACTCTTTCCCTTGCTTACCTAACTGAAAGGGTAGCGAAGCCACTTGGGCTGCTGGGTCCTTCTTGCACCCCAGTTCTGAGTGAGGTTTTAGTCTGCCTGAGGGGTGAAGAGCAGCTGTGTTTTCCTCCTCGGCAGCATCGCTGGCTGCTTGGACCTCAGCAGTGAGAGCGATGAGGACAACAGCCCATCCAACCATTATTCTCACGGGTAGGCTGGCCCGCTCTAGACCCCGAGAAGGAAACCAGTCAATCCCAAGTCCTGTCCCTCGTGAGGAATTCGCAGCAGTTGGTAATGTTATAGATGTTGTTCCCTGCTGTTGTTTAAGAACTGAAGCTGCTTGGCTAGAGCAGCTGGAACATTTTTCCACTAGGCGGTCTGAAATGCTCCTTAGGAAAGAATCCCACGTGCCTCAAGTTGCACAAGTGAGATTGTCGGACTTGAGCAAAACATCCAAACCTCATCACTTCAGTGACCTTGGAAATGTTTTATACATATTCAGAAGTAAAAGTTTGCTGACAATTTTCTCTATACCTTGCAATTTTACCATATGAGAAGTAAGCCACCACAAAACTTCTTGGACTTCCATTTCAAAAGAAGATAACACTCGTGTGATTATGTACAGTCGTGTGTTTAACTGGTACACACACTCTAGCGATACTGCCAGTTTAAAACATCATTTGTATTGTGGCTTACACCCTGAAATCGGGACTGCAAATGCTGATGAATCTCGTCCGACTTCTCCCAGATATCAGTGTAGTCCCCTCCCATATCTGACTGCAGCACCAGTGCCTTTTCTTTTTACATGGAACCTAATGAGAATGTAAAATCTTCAGTGCAGCCAAGACAGCCTTATAATTTCTTGCTCTGAAGAATATTTTTAATACACAAGGAACTGATAGGGCTGTGAATTCCAAATAGCTTGGATTATAGATATATATTGAAATTAGAACCTTCAGTTAGTCGTAACATAAAAGGGGATTCTCTTTTTAGTGGGTGAGCTGAGCTGCCTTAAGAAAAAAAACACAAAGGAGGGAGGAAAGGAGGGAATCAAATTGTCCATTTTTCTGTCAGTTTTTTCCACTTGTCTCAAAGCTCAGTTTTTCTTAAGCTTCACGATTCCAAGTACAGGGAAAAATAAAAAGGTTTTGCTGACTATTTCAAGTGAGAAGCAGCGAGATAATATAGAGGAAGAATGTAGCAAATATATTGGAGCATCTGCCTCGATGGAATCAAGCTAATTCCTTCGTTAAGGCTTACGAAGCACTAATGGTATTGTTGCACTTGTTGCCTGAGGCAGTAAATAATTGGAAGAAACCAAAATTAGAGAATAGGAGTACTGCTTTAAATCACCGTTCTCCTGCTGCTGTACGAGTTTCTAGATGTGCTCTAATAGAAGGCAATTAATATAATCATGTAAGGAAAATAAGGTAAACGTGACTATACTTCAGTAACCAAATGTGATTTATTACAGATATAATTTTTTTCAAGGAAATAAGTAATTTCTCCCTTTTTTGGTGGGAAGCAGCAGAAGTATCTGCCATGAACACTTCTCTTTCTTCCAAAGAGAAACGCCCTGGAAGCCCTTTGTTAGGTTTAAAAGAAATTAGATCTAAATGATGTGGAGAAAACTGCTCAATCGCCCACGGAGCAAGCCGTTGGACATGGGGAACGTGGGATTTCCTCATCTGTGGAAATTTAACAGTCCTTGCCTAGAAACAACTGTGGCCGATACGTTAAATATTCCAGCTGGCCGTGCGTTTGCTGTAAAATAAATAAAAGTAAACCAGAACTAACTAAATAAAACATAGCAAAATAAATAAAAGTAAACCAGAGCAAAATAGATAAAAGCAAAGCAAAATAAATAAAACTAAACCAGAACAAAACCAAAATAAGACCAAAACAACAAAAAATCCCCACAACAACAAAACAAAGCAAAACCAAAGCAAAACCAAAACCAAAACAAACCACACCCCACGTAGCACTTAGTAAAGGAGGACGGGAAGCCAGGGCAGCGGGACCAGCCCGTATTTCTCCAGCCACCGGCAGATCCGATCGCCAGGGATCGTCAGAGCAAAATGGCGGCTGCGCCTTCCTGCCGCCGTCAGCGGGGCCCGCGCTGCCGCGGGGCTGGCTGGCGCCGCGGGCCGCGCGCCGCCCGGAAGACGGCACCTGTCACGTCACCCCGCGCCCGGGCACCCCGCGCACCGTGTCCCGCTGAGCTGCAGCTTTCGTCTTCCTGCTAGAGAAAAACCACAAAGGCATGGTTTTAATCGCCAGGTAGCTCAAAAACAGTGAGTTATTCTGCATTCGAGCGGAAAATTGCGTAAGCGTTTCTGTTACTGCTAGAAGGAGGAAAAAAAAAAAAGACCAAAAAAAATTCCTCTTGCAGGTTAATAACGCGTTGCGTCCTCAGCTGGAGATTGAATTCCTTTCAGAGCACAGTTACTACCCATAAACAGGAAGTGCCTTCGAGTTATCTGCAGCCCTCGGCTTGCCAAACGTTTGATGTCTCAAGAGGCTCCGCTGCAAAGCGGACAAACCCGCGGCCGCCACCATCGGCAGCCTGCACTGGCTGCGATTCGTGCGGCGGGACGGGGCGGTCGCCCTCGGGCTCTTCCGCAGCAGCTGACATTGACTGCTGCTCTAACAGCCTTTATTTCCTATCTCGCTTCTAATAAGGGGACGGGGCTTCTACCGCGCGCGTCCAGCTCCACCGTGCGGGCGAACGGCGCCAGGGAGCCGCCCCCCACCCCCCGCCTACCTCCCGGAGGCTCCTCCGAGAGGTACGTGGACGAAAAGATGAGATTTTGAGGTATCAGAAAGAAACGGACATGCGGCTGGCAGTATTTGGGTTTGGCAGTTTGTTATTGTTGGGATTTGTTTGGTTTTTTTTGGTTTTATTTGGGGGGGGGGGTTGCTGTTCTTTTGGTTTTGTTTTTTTGGTGTGTTGTTATTTTTGTGGTTTTTTTTTGTATAGTATTGGGTTTGTTTTGGCTGGGTTGTTTTTTTGGGTTTGTTTTTTTTTTTAATTATTTCTTACTTTATTTTTACAATTATTTTGAGAGCCGGATCAGTTACGGAACACCCGTTTATAGACACAGGACTCTTCACTCCTCAAAGCGACGAACATCGCTTAATAAAAAGTGTAACCTTGCTCTGAGCGCTAAAGGTTTTACAGACCGTTTTCCCTGGGTTGAGTCATCAAAACTGTAAAGTTGGAAGTGGGAGAGCGAGTTAGGGATGCTAATTACAGCTCTGAAAGAATGGTTCAACTGGTGGCTTCAGAGAGCTGCAAATACTGACATAATTTACTAAATTCCACTACCCCCAGCTGTTGGAATTCAAAGTGAGAGGAAACCAGTGTGAGGCTGGGAAAAAATATTTAAAGTGTTATGTTTATGAGGCTATAACAAATAGAAAACATATGTTTTCTATATTAATAGATAAGGATGTGAGCAGCAAGAGTTTAAGAGGAAAAAAAATACACATGTACTTGTCGAAATAACGCGTAGCTGTGTAGGCAGGTGCACTAAGTTACATGCCACTGCAAGCTGTTAACCGTAATTGGACATCATTAAAACTTCCCTGTATGCCTGAGGTGGTTAAGGAGACCAAAGGGACCCCGGTCGATGAATACTTGTAGACATACAAGATGGGACTGGTGAAGTGGCCAAAACATCATAAAAGTGATGGTTGGGCAGCAGGTTTCCAGGTGGGCAAGGATCAGGGGAGCGGAGTGGGGAGGGGGTGTGGTGTGTGGGTACTGGTTTGGTTTTTGGTCGGTTGGTTTGCAATGCCTAGCCCTGTTTCTGCTCTTGATACAGGTGGAGGCTGCTTCTCAGGGAAACAGGCCAGAAACAAAAGGGAGATAGCCTTCAAAGTGTGTTAATAGAGCGCAATGAAACTGAATTTAAGTTTCAGATTAATATTACAATCTTATTTCTCACTGCAATTCAACACTGTTGATGACAGGTTAATCCTGTTACTGTTCTCACAGAAAATCTGCAAATCTCAGGGTAACTCCCAATGAAAAACTCTGCTGTTCAGAAGCTAAAGTTATCTCTAGGTGCACCAAAGACTGTGAAGTTACACTACAGAGTTACTGTTCAGATTCCTAAGAAATCATTTCTGTCTGGATTGACAGTAAAAAGGATCAAAATAACAGACATATTTGTGTCAAAAAAAAAATGGAATAGTAGGCTGAAAAGTTTTGTTGACCTTTAATAGGTCAAATGGTATTTATGTGTTTTGTGCAACATTTATAAATAATACTAGAATTTCTTCCATAGTTCTATAATAAAAATACAGAAGAATAGTAACATTCCAAATAGACATTCCAGTTTTTTCATAAAAAATATTTAATAATAATACATCCGAAAAGTTTGATCTCTGTGTATCTTGGTAGAGCTCCCTTGGAACTGAAGAACAGGTTTTCCTTTTGCAGTATGAACTGCAAATGGAATGTAAAATACTCCTAAAATATTCCATTTTTGTGTGTGCTGGGTAGAACATTCGGATTTTACAGCATTTGAGATGTGTTTGTCACAAAAGCAAGACAGGTAAAATGAAAGGCAGTAGAGAATCATTACACACATGAATAAATGGACTACTGGGAATGCATTGGTTGAGACAGAGCAGCAAAAAGTGTTGGCTCTGAAGATCAGTTTTCTCTAGAATTTTCCTGTGTCTTTCCAATGAGGTCAGTAGCAGATGGTTAAGCCCACAGAAATAAAATTAAATCTCCAAATAGCAAATTATAGTTACTACTATTTTTACAGGAGGAATCTAGTTTGGTGTTTTACTGAGCATGTCAAAACATCCAGGAGTACAAAGCCTGGCAATCCATGTACATGGAAGTAGAAATTGCAAATACTCAGTTGCCTCCTTTGGAGGATAAATTTGAAATAACTGGGTGAATAACAAGCGTTCTACTAAAACCACTTGGGTTTGTAGCCTGTGCTTAGAAATGCCTCTTAGCATAGAAGTAGCAGTCAGATTCATTTAGCAAACAGTATGTCAGATGATGTGTCTTTGAACTAAAACCAGCTGTCTTCCATGAAGAAACAGAAAAACCCAGGCAAATTCCTATGGGGCAGTTCACTGGGAGGTAGAGTTGACATCAGCTATTTCCTGTAGTCAGGAAATAACTGCCAGTAGCTCCTGTTGTGAAATGGTTTTGATGTCTTGACAGGTGGTTTCTAATAGCACATCAGATGAACAAGTCTCATGTAATCTCAGATATTGTCGATGAGAAAACAGAATCAATTATGGGATAGTGGCTGCTTGCTTGAAGAAGTGTTCTACTCGGTATTCTTTCTGTAGAAGACTTGATGTACTAGAAACTCTGCAACGATATATGGGTTTTCAGACACTGAACCAAAGCAAATAACTATACCTAACTACTTTGAATTACAGGTTATCATTTCAAATTAATAAATATCTCTTATTTTTAGGCAAATAGGTGTAATAAACACATGATAAACTATGGTTTTAAGATTTAAAGGCACAAACCATCTAGATTTACAGCTGCTGTAAGTGACCAGATAAGCAAAATAATCTGCATCTACATTTCTATCACAGTTACACCACTGAATTATTTTTTTTCCTCTTGACATCTGGGGCATAAATAGGCATCACAGGTATTTTTTTTATTTTTTGTGAATCATAATTTTTACTTTTCTGAATTCTGTGCATTGAAAATTTCCAGCCTTTAAATTGCATTAGAAGTTTTGGTCATTTGTGTAGATGATACTTTCCTGATAGAAATGGTGGACATGCTGCAGGGTACAAATTTGAGTTCCAAGCTTCACTGATAATGTCCCAACTAAGGATCTTTTTCATAGTACGTTGTGTTTGTCTTCACGTTAAGGTTGTCATTTGGTTTTGTGTGATGTGATTTGCAGTGAAGTAGTTGGTGGATTTGTGATAAAGTGCCCAAAGTGTAACTAGAGCAGTGGTTAAGCCCCATGTCACTTCGTGATCAAGACCCTATTTTCAAGAAAGTATTACTTCTGAATCGCTTGGGTGAAGGAGCCAATGTGCTGCTGTTTGTTTAGTGAATATGGGTGCAGTTTGGAGCAGTAGATGGAATGTTTAGGAGGTATTCCTAACTTATTTGAACACTACAGTGTGTGCAATTTTCACCTATCTTACAAAATACTTAGAGTTAGTCATTTTCTTTAAGGTGCATTTTGATTCCACAAGTTGAAATAAGAGTCTTTAATAAATATGCATTTTTTTTCCCTGTAGTGATTGTTATGTGCTGGTAGGACTATTTCTTCATGATTTGAAGTCAGAAAGGGGCAGTAGTAGTTGAAAACACCAGAGGTGGAAAGAAAAGGAGCAAACATAATTATATGGTACAGATCAGAATTTGAACAAAACAAAACCATAATTTGGTTAAGTCACAGATTTTCTCCAGATACCTTCTGTCAAACGAATCCATTTTTTCAATCTATTTTTTCATTCACATTTTACATCTTTTATCTCAAATAAACCGTTATATTCCTAGAGTAACAGCCTGACTAATCTAAACAGGTTTTTTCAGCATTAAACTTAATTCTTGTACACTGACAGTTAGTTAACTGTATTTACCATTGCAATTAAATATTATTTGGTAGAAATTAAGAATACATTACTAAATTATGAAGTGTGAACTCTATAAATCTAACTATAACTGAAGAAAAAACCTTCAATTTTCTCTACTTATTTCATGCACTGAATTTATAAATTCAGTTACTTGTAAATTTTCAGTCATTTTAGAGTAAGTGTAAACTATTTATGTAATAAAATTGAATCACTATTTAAAAATATTCTGTTTATATAAATAGTGTTATACATATTTCACTATTGTTTACAAAGTTGTGTTGCTTGTTTATAAGCCTTATCCTGCAACTAAACCGTGATGCGTGGGATCTCTGAGCCTTGTTTTAAATAGCAGCTTAATAAGGGGATCGAGTGCAGTTGTGTTACAAAGTCATCATCTGACAAACAGCCCCAGAAAACAAAGTCCTCAGTATCCACAGAACCACAGCAATTCAGCCTGCCCTCTAATGTCTACCAAGAACCTCAACCATATGCTAAGGGAATTACCGCAAGGCTTTAGTGAGTCATTCAGTGTGAACAAGAGCAGATGTACCCACTGGCACAACGGAAAACTGGCAGCTGTGGTCCCCAGTGAAAGGCACGGGGTGGGCGACAGACCCATGTGGGAACAGAGAAGATCCTCTGCCTCTTGCTGAGGAGCTACTGGTGTTCCTGCACCAGGCTGTGGATAGGTTACCTTAAGTACTGTTGGCATGAGCAAACCTAAGAAGACTCCAACCTGAAAAGCTATGACAAAATTTCACTCGTTCTTAAAATTTAAATTAAAAATGTATGCAAAATAAATATAGAACTGTAAACTTGACCTGTAACTGAAATGGATGAAAAATACCTTCTAATATATTTACAATATTTTATTTTTTTTTCTTGTAGATGACAGTCATGTCCCATTCAAAAGATCTCAAGGACGACTTCCACAGTGACACCGTGCTTTCAATTTTAAATGAACAGCGCATCCGGGGTATTTTATGCGATGTCACCATAATTGTGGAAGATACCAAATTTAAAGCCCATAGTAATGTGCTGGCAGCTTCAAGCCTTTACTTTAAAAACATTTTTTGGAGTCGTACTATCTGTATTTCAGGTCATGTACTGGAGTTAGATGATCTCAAAGCTGAAGTGTTTACAGAAATACTGAATTACATCTACAGTTCCACAGTAGTTGTTAAGAGGCAGGAGACTGTAACGGACCTTGCAGCTGCAGGGAAAAAACTGGGAATATCATTTCTAGAAGATCTGACAGATGTCAATTTTTCAAGTTCCCCCTGCCCCTATGCATACTGTATTAATGAAAAGGGGACTGTCAAAGAGGAAAAACATGAAAAAAGACACGAAGACTCTGCTGTGACAAATGGACCACGAATTACAAATGCATTCTCCATTTTTGAAACGGAAAACAGCTTGTTTTCTCCACTTGATTTGAGGGCAAACTTTAAAAAGGTGTCTGAGACAATACAAGCTCCCAACATCAACCTCGACAGAAGTGAAGTTTGCAAAGATGCCGAGCCAGCCAGTACGCTGGCCGAGCACTCCTATGCAGTCTCCTCTGGGGGTGACACTTTTCAAGGAACACCTTTTCTTGAACAGGACAGCAGCCCTTCCTACAACACGAGCGAAGACTACTATGAAAATCTCCAAGCCACACCGCTCGTTCAGCCGGGAAAACAAGCGTGTAGTACTCCTAAGACAACCTTTAAGCCCCAGGGTACTGGTTCGGCTATAGCAAAAGTACCGGCCTCTACAGTAACCACTACAGAAGCCCCACATGAAGCAGTTACTGATGAGACAATTGCTTCCTTTCCAAGACCTCAAAATAAAGCAGGAGATTTCCATTTATCCAGAGAAGAGGAAAACAATTCTGCTAATGTCTCTGGATCCGTGGCAACTGTCGTTCCACCTGCTTACACTTGCAACTGCTGTGCAAAATCATTCAGTGACAGGGCATTACTCCATTCTCATCTTCAGCTCCATTCAGAACATCAGGAGACTTTCATATGCAAATACTGCAGCAAACAATTTGCAAATCTAAATATACTGGAAAGTCACGAGCAAGTTTGCGTGAGATCAAGCAGCTTATCAGTTCACAATGGAAACGAACAAAATTTTGCAGATAACTATACTGGTACGGATGGAAGGAATGGAAGCTCGTATGCAAACGCGGAGTCGCTCCTGTCTGAGAACAGCATCGCTGATTATTCTAATGCAAACTGCACTTTACCAGAAACAGATCATTTTATTAAGGTCGTTGATGGGCAGATATTATATACTTGCATCGTTTGCAAGCGGAGTTATGTAACGTTGTCTAGCCTTCGAAGGCATGCAAACGTGCATTCGTGGAGAAGAACATACCCTTGTCACTACTGCAATAAAGTGTTCGCATTAGCCGAGTATCGCACCAGACATGAGATCTGGCACACTGGGGAAAGACGCTATCAGTGCATTTTCTGTCTGGAGACTTTTATGACTTACTATATCCTAAAAAATCATCAGAAGTCTTTTCATGCAATTGACCATCGTCTCTCAGTAAATAAAAAGACAGCCAACGGAGGCTTAAAACCAAGCATGTACCCATACAAACTTTATCGGCTTTTGCCTATGAAATGCAGGCGACTACCTTACAAGTCCTACCGAAATTCTTCATATGAAAATGTTCAGACAAGTAGCCAGGTTACCAAAACTGCTACTACTAACTGCTTCATTACGAGTTCTCTTAGCTCTGAGCTACCACCACTGAATTTTCAAAGTAATATTATACCAAACAACAGAACTCTTGCCTTGGATACGTCTTCATGCAATGATACCGCATCTTCCCCGAATACTCAGAATTCTTCCTCTTGGGGAGCAGGAATCTTAAATTCTGAACTGCAAAGAGACTTTTTCACAGGTGAAAAAAGAGTTTCTACTGCTGCAAATGAGTCTGTTTCTGAGGAGTGTGATTCCTCAGTTGTGTCTTTAACTAATGTGAATGAAAATTCAACCTCTGTCATCAGTTACAGCAGTTCTGCACCCTCTGTTATAATGCACAGTAGCAGAGTTTCATCGGTAATAATGCACAGTAAAACAGTCATTTCTGTTGAAAGCAGTAAGACAGAACCTCCAAATAATCTCCCTAGTCAGCCTGTAACTGATGATTGTAAATACAGGTCAGATAATTACGGGAAGGGCATTACGAAACCAAAAACTGTTAAGGACAAAAAGAAAACACCGCTCTACAACAAAGCAGAAGCGACTGAGGATACGCAGCATGTCACAGGATCTGGAGGGTCTTCTAGCAAAACAACAGATACTGTCCAAGAATCGAGTAAAACTGAAACGTACATTGCAAAGCCTGCCTTACCTGGAACGTCCACTGACAGCAACGTTGCTCCTCTTTGTCAAATAACAGTCAAAATTGGTAATGAGGCTATTGTAAAAAGACATATATTAGGATCTAAGCTGTTTTGTAAAAGAGGCCGAAAATCTAAACATGAGTCCAAACAGGACAATCTAACTGAGGAATCAGAAATGGAGATAAAAGAAAGAAGCCCATCCAGGCTGTATAGCTCAGAATGTCTGGAGCTGCCAGAAATGGGTGACGATGTAAGTGACCAGGACTCCGGTGATAAACCCTGGAGACCCTATTATAATTACAAACCAAAAAAGAAATCCAAACAGCTAAGAAAGATTAAGAAGACCAAATGGAGGAAAAAGCACGGAAGCAAGAACACCGTCATGGAAAGCCACAACACGTGCAGTCGGGAGTATGTGCTTAGGAATGCTCCCGAGGAAAAGGCAATCAGTCAAGAAGAGAACACAGAAATGCCTAATCTTCATTGTGAGCTCTGTGAAAGAGATCAGTCTTCCACTGCAGAAATTCAAGAACACGTGCACTGGCATGGAGCTGCTTCAAAGCCTTACATTTGTGAATTATGTCAAAAGCAATTTCAAAGTCCATCCACTTTAAAAATGCACATGAGGTGTCACACCGGGGAAAAGCCCTATACTTGCAAAACCTGTGGTAAATGTTTCTCAGTTCCTGGAAATCTACAGAAACACGAACGTATTCACCTGGGTGTCAAAGACTTTGTCTGCCAATATTGTAACAAAGCGTTCACTTTAAATGAAACACTCAAAATACATGAAAGAATTCACACTGGGGAGAAACGCTACCACTGTCAGTTCTGTTTTCAAAGCTTCTTGTATCTTTCTACCAAAAGGAACCATGAGCAAAGGCACATACGTGAGCATAATGGAAAAGGATACGCTTGCTTTCAGTGCCCAAAAATCTGCAAGACAGCAGCTGCTCTGGGAATGCACCAGAAAAAACATCTATTCAAAAATCCACAAGATAGAAAAGAACGGTTTTGTAATGAAAGCACTAAACTTTTGGAAAATCCACATTTCCTTGGTTCTGAAGGAAGTGAAGTAAAAAGTACGCAAAATGTAACTCCAGAAGTTATACTCTGAGTGACAGTTGTAAAAAAGAAAAAAAAAATAATCCAAAACTGTGTAATGGAGAAAATATAGATGCATTGAATGGGGAAATGTTTCCACTCAAATCAGTATCATTTACTAAGACCAAATTTCTTCACCTAAACGTGTGTCACTATATGCAAAAGAAAGAAAAATAACACAGAAAAGAAAAACTAGTGTTTGCAATAATACAAACTTAATGTGGAAGACCCTAAATACTTTTGCCACAATAGACTTCAAAGAAAGAAATAAATAAAGAAGAAAAAAAAAATATGACCAACCAAAACCCTTCTACTTAGCATTACAGGAAACTAGTCCCTGAACTATTTTATAGTGCTGTTTTTCAGTCAGAATTGTTCTAGACAAATATGTAGGTTCATAGTGTACTCAGTAGAGGGAGTTTTTGCTGCAGAAACCATATATTGCATTTTTAACAAAAAGTAATGTGTTTATAAACAATTGTAATGTTGTGTATTCTAAAGTGAACGTGGGAAATGTTTCATGAACCTGAGTATTCTGAAGTACAGTTGAGTTTGGGCGTCCTTTTCTGTAACTTAACATTTACAAAACATATGCAGGAGTTTAAACCTCTTTCCATATTCAGTTTTGCAGTTACCATAATAACCATTAAGTCTGAGTGCTTGTGTGGAAAGTAGTCCAGATTTATGATAGCTCTGAGACATTTAATAAACATTCAGTGGAACTCACAATAGCCAGTCTTCCAAACTGCCTAAATACTGATGTCAGTGGCCTGGTAGAACTATTCAGGTGCATTTGTCTGAAGAAAGCTGTTATCATGAAGCAGCCTAAGTTAAAGAAATCCTCTATATGTCCACCTACTGGTGGGTCTGCAACGCCTGTCCTTTAGGAATATCGTCCTTCTCTGTAGAAGATTTAGACAGTTTTCTTCCTCAGACTGGAATAATGCCTGAAAAACAAATGAGAGCAACTCCCCATAAATAATTTGATTCTGGGAGGCGTAGGTAAATACTCCGATTCTTGCTTCCTTATGTACCCTGAGGCAACCCCTATGTATGAAGAGGGATAGGGCCAGTTTGTGGGGTTCCCCATGCCTTAAATACAATATATAACCTTCATCTATCCCTTTGCAGTGATCCCCATAACCATGGCAGCATCTGGCCCCAGGCAAGCTTTCTCACAGTGTCCTTTGCCCAGCACAGTGGGCTCATAGAGGGATGCCTGGAATGGGTTCCTGGAGGAAGAAGCGTTGGCTTTTCTGCTTCCCTAATCCTGCCACACCAAAGGGTTAGGGTGAGCCTTACAGCTTCACACTTTGCTAAGAATTGGGAGTAAAGGCTTCTGAAAGACATCACCAAAACATTACAATTAATATTATTTTATGAAAAAATGTGATTAATTTAAACTGAAATGAAGAGATTTTAAAAAAGTCAGAGGGTCTGTGTCTACAAGTTGCATTTTATATGATTGGATTCTGTCAGACTGTATCTGCATTTCCAGGTAGTCACGTACGTTCATTCTGTGAAGCGTTAAAAAGTTAAGTCGAGACAAAAAGGTTAATGATCCTCAACTTCATTCTACATGAAGATATGGTACACAGTTTGTTTACTTACTTAATCTTGAATATTTTAAAAGAAACTATAGCTTGGGTACAATAAAACTACAATGAAATGATAATACAGTATCGATTGAAGTAATAACATAGTCCACTTATTTACTCTGTCATTGGTGAATGCTGTGAACCCCTGGAGAAGTTTCGGTTTCATGGCAGCTTTGGTTGCATTTAAGAAAGGATAATAATAGAATAAACAAAGGAAAGTACAATAATGATGTAAAGAAAGTACACAAAGATACCTTCTAAGTGGACTTGTATGGTGATAATTATAGACCAAAGCAAATAAGGTAGAATATTTATAAATATAATTTTACAGATATTTTATATAACTGTATAGTTCATAAGAGAAATATTGATAGCTTGTGCTAGGTTTGGGGGGGGTTTGTATATTTTGATAAAAACACAATGACTTTGTAACTCTGTATAATACATTCTCTACAGTTTATAGCAAAGCAGTTTAAGATGGCAATGTCATGTTTGTAGTTCAATTGTGGCACTTTTACTACAAGTAACGCGTTGCAGTAATGAGTCAAGTATTAATGACCAAATTAGAATTAAAGTAAGTGTAAGAAAAGGTAAATACGTTGTCAAAGACTGTAATTTGCTAAATAATTGCATCTGTATTTTTGTTCAGAAGAATATATTAAATGCAGATGTAAAGGATTGATGAAGAGTCTTATTTTATTTTTAGAAAGCGTAATTATAACTGGGTTTGCTTAATTAACATCTTCCTATCTTTCTGTAATTCTCTCCATTTTCAAAATGTTAATCCTTCCATAAACTGTAAGATCCAGAGAGATGTATCTTCTAATAGGGTTTTTTTTTTTCAGAAGATTGAGCAACATGGTTACCAAATGTTCCTTTCATTAAGGTCAAAACAGTGACTGGAGAACACCCCAGAGCTGAAGGGAAGCGATGGTGTCTCCTGGCATTTTACCATTAAAGGGGAATGCAGTGCTGAGGTGAAGAGAATCTCCCTGCTCAGTATCTTAAAGCACTTGGAAGACAGGAGAACTGCATTTAATACTTTGCAACACCTTAAATATCTTTTCACAAAGACCTGAGAAATTATTTTCTTTTCAACTCGGGTAGTAACCTTGCAATATAGATTGTGTATTTTACATGTTGTACTTCAAATCTTTCGGGACTGCCGTCAAGAAACATAGTTTAGAATGCTAATATCTAATTGCATGAGGAAGTATGAAGATACACAGAAAATAGATTAGGCATATTCAAAGTCTTTCTCCCTTCAGATAGGTGACGCTCGTCTGCAACTTGCATTGAAAATTAATTTTAAGCTAAATTATGCAGGTTATTTTGGGATGATCCTCGGGAGAGATGTCTAACTAAAAAAAAAATATATGTTTGCTACATATAACAAATGCATTTTTCTCTATTTCAGATGCTTATTAAAACCACAAGTGGATTATCCCAAAGTTTGTGCATCTAACCAAGGTGTAAATCAATCCTCGTTTATGACATACCCCAAATTAGAATAAATATACAGAATGGTATTGCTCTCTTCTGTGAAACGAGGTGACATGACACAGCTCAACTACAGGCAGAAGCACATGAAGTAAGCCACTATGTGTCCTCATCACTTTTATTTGTTCTAAACTTCCTTAATATAACAATTATCACTAACAATTGAACATCTTGGCTGACATAAATTACCTCACAAGAGCAAAGATTCCCTCTACTTAAATCCTAAGAGTTTCCCCTAAGTTTGCAAGTTAGCACACCAGTGCTTAACTATGTCCTTAGCAGAACAGATGTGTCATGCAGATGCTCCTAAAACGTGGCTTTAGGAGAGGCCAAGACTGAATGTTAAGCAATTGAAACAGTATTCGGAATGTAGCAGGTTAGATTGTAACAAGGCACTTTTAAAATAAAATGGAATGTCAGGAATTAGACCATGGCAAAACTAAAAGTTGCAGTAATGATGTCGATGGTAGGTCTGCTTCAAAGCAAGCTGATGCTGTTAAACAGTAAACTCTGACTGTAATCCTAACTTGGGAGTAGGGAAAAACTAGAGTTTGAAGATCTACCTTTCAGATCTCTCAAATCAAAGCTCAGACTCTGCCAGGGTTTGCCTCACTTCGCCAGCCACCGATCCAATGGCAGCCAACCCAGCTAGCCAACTAGTGAATCAGATCCTCAGCTCGTACTGTAGAGGAACCTCTCTCATTTCTTACAGGTTAAAATTCATCTTACGCAAGCCTGCGTCTTTGTGTAGGTTTGGGGTTTGCGTGCATACAAATACACGTGGTACGGGTGTGATGAAGCAGCTTATTCCTCACCAAGCCTGACCCTGCCTGCCACCTTTAAACACGTCCCTGTCCTCCCCTAACCACGCTGTGGAGTGTAGGGATGAGGAGGGAACCTCACCACTGCTGAAGGAGCAGCAAAGCCCCCAAGAAATGAGGTGACTGTCAGATGATATGGCTCAGTGGCACATCACAGTGATTGCAGCAAGATTTGTGCAGAAGAAATAAAGACTGGTCAGAGCACAATGCAGAGCACTTGAGTTAGATACCAATGAGAAGACGCTGGCCTGAAGCTTTCCAAATTTTCCTTGGCTTTAACAGAAGGACAGACTGAAGAGGGCTTTCTAGACATAAAGAATCTTAGTCCTTTACTGCTTTCTAAAATAGCTTTAGACCACTAAACTCTCTCTGGCTTAGGATAGCTCAGTCACTGAAGGCTTTCACCAGACTCTGCCTGCCCGGCTCAGATGCAGACGTAGGTGACCTAGGACACCCACCACCAGTGTGGGACTGGGGCCAGCTGCAGATGTACCCAAGATCCCAGAGTTTCACGAGGATCAAGAAACGTCAGTATAAAACAAGATGCATAGGACCTTTTAAATCTTGATAGACGTGAGCTGCTGCTGTGCTTCATCTGTAGTTTACTAACACCTTCAGCTGTCTTGGGGCTCCAGGAGCAAAGCACTGCTCACCGCAACTGGCAGGCAGCACTAGACCTGCGTTCTGAAGCAGCCCTGGAAGCCGAACCATTTCCCATGTTTTATGGTGTTTCTTAATGGCCAAACAGGCAAAACGTAAACAAGTGACAGCAGATATGCGCGAACAGAAGCCATCGCGTGCTTTCCACAAGAACAGGCACTCAGCCTACCAGAAATCAGAGCAAACGGCTCTGGCGCTTGTTTCAGCCGTTTAATGCGAGTGTGCGGAACGCATTTAAGGTGCCTCGCAGCTACAGCCCATCTGCTGCTGTAAGGGGGACGCGGTCAAGCTGCAGGGCCGGACGAGACCATCGGGCCCGGCGGCCAGCGAATCGGAGGCGGAAGAGCAAGACCCCGGCCACCTCGGGCCTGCCGCAGCCGCCCGGCCCCGGCCTAGGCGCGGGGCACCGCCGCCAGCACCCGCAGCGAGGGCGGAACCGCCGCGCAAGGGCCTGCTGGGAATCGGGCGTCAGCGCGCATGCGCCCCCACCGCCCCCCACCCCGCGTCGGTCGCTGGTGCCCCCCGAGGGCGGTGGCCGGAGAGGGTGGA
>JANHFX010025155.1:0-30284 GCA_027560015.1 Chloroceryle amazona
CCCCCCCAACCCCAAATGTTTCCCCTCCCCAAAACACCCCCTGAGAATTAATAGCTATAATAATTTTACATAATCATAGAATCATTTCAGTTGGAAAAGACCTTCAAGATCCTCGAGTCCAACCCTTAACCCAACACTCTACTCCCACCACTAAACCATGTCAGCACATCTCCACATGGGGCTTTGCCACCCCTCCAGGGCTGGGGACTCCACCACTGCCCTGGGCAGCCTGGGCCAGCCCTGGACAACCCTTGCAGGGAAGGAATTGTTCCTCAGCTCCAACCTAAACCTCCCCTGCTGCAACTTGAGGCCGTTTCCTCTTGTCCTATTGTTTGTTACCTGCAAGAAGATAATATTTATGATTACAACAATAGTTATATTAGTACAACATTAAATAAGAATTCTATTAATAATTAACAACTGCACTAGCAGTGATGTAACAGTACAATATTTCATAGTAAGCAACAATAGTTATTCCCACTAATGACAAGAAATATTTATCTCTAGTAGTGATTTGGAGCCCTCACCTGTGTTACCCTCCGGCGGCGCAGGGTTGGCGGCAGGGTCAAGGAGCACAGCCTCCCCCGGGGCCAGCACGGGGACCGTGACCTCGGGCAGGGGGCACAGCAGCGGCACAGCCCCTGCAGCAGGAGACGGGTGGCGTCAGCATCGCAAGTAGCGAGGGGGTGGTGTGGGGTGATGCTGGGGCATGTGGCAGCACCCTGACCCTGTCCCACCCTGTCACATGGTTCCCACCCCTGCGGCTGGCTCCACGGCACCCACCTTGTGCCTCCCCCTGCAGCATGGGGGCTGGGGGCCTGTAGGCACCCAAGGGGGATTGCTCCAGGGTGGACACCAATTGCTGGAACACCAGTGGGGACAGGCAGTTGTTCTGGCTAGGGTCTAGGTGAGGTTGGAGAAGGGCATCCTGCTGGGGGGTGTCCCCTGAGGAGAAATCAGCGGTGGGAAGAGGCTGGGGGGGGTCACCCACCCATGGGATCACCCAACCTGCAACCTGTGAGCGGGGTCGGTCTCACCTATAGTGGCCCAGGAGGGGTCCAAGGGGCTGGAGTCTCGAGGGGAGATGTTGCAGTACTGCAGCACCCCCTGCAGCATGTCCACTTCCTCCAGCATCAGGGACTGTGCGGGGTCGGTGCTGCCTGAGGAGGGGCACAGCAGGTGGAGGTCTCACAACCCCCAAAACCAGCCCCAGCTGAGCCTACTGGGGTGTTTCCCCAGAACTACTGGGGGACCAGCACCTACCTGAGAGAGGGATTTCTTGGGTGGCCACCTCTTGAGGGTTGCAAGTCAGCTGTGAAGGAAAGGGGATGAGGTCTCACCTCTGTGGATGGGGGGCACCCAGACTCCTCCTGCCCCATATCTGGGCTCCAGCTAGGGAACACCCCAAGGACATGGGGGTGCAATGCCTGAGAAGCTGCCGTGGGGACCCTCCCCCCATTACCTGCAGCTGCTGGTGAAGTGGATGCTGTTCCACCGGAGGGTCAGGGCTGCTAAAATCTCCTTCTTTCCTGTGACGGGGGTGGACTGGAAGGAAAGTGGTGTGAGTGGGGCATCCTGAGCTCACCCACCCCTCCACCCCAACACAGCCCCTCACAGGGTCAGGCTCACCTGGAGTGATGCCAAAGACCTTGTGTGGGTCATCACCACGCTTGGAGTGGTCCTCCAGCAGCTCGAACATGCCAGTGCTAGTCAGGGCGCAGCGGAAGTTTGTCTTCCACTTGGCTGGGTCTTCAGGGCACCCCTCATACCTCCTACTTGCCTTTGCCCAGGCCTGGGTGGAGGGGTTGTGGAGGGATGAGCATGAGGACCCTGGCTCCACAAGCATGGAGGTTTCAGGGATGCCTGGTGTCCCCCCACACCCCAATTCCTACATCTATCCCCCTTAAAGACCTTGAGGTCATTGCTGATCACCCACATCCCACCCACCCTGAAGACCTCAAGTTGCTGCTTGGTCACCACCCACCTTGAAGACCTTGATCTCACAGCCTGGGACCCCCATCCCACCCACCTTGAAGATCTCCAGGTCGCTGCTGGTGATGTCCTTCCTGGCATTATGTTTCCAGGGGACGCGGAAGGCGGTGCGGCTCTGGTCGGTCCAGCGCAGCCCCTGGTACATCCCGCTGCTGACGGCATCCACCAGCCAGGGCCCGAACCGCAGCTTCTGGGTCTCCCTGTGGGCACGGGGCTGTCACTGGGGTAGGGAACTGGGGACACCAGAGGAGGGCCAGGAGGTGCTGGGGGTGCCACTTACCCCTCGCTCTGCAGCGCTGCCATGGTGCCGTGGGGTCTCCAGTCCTGCAGGACCCCAGCGGTGGTTGACCTTGGCTCAAGACGCAACCAGCTCCCGCTCAGCCCTTTTATGAGCCTCCCGCACCCGGTCCCGCTCCCTATTTCCTGGAAACCACGTGACCCTTCTGAAAGTGAAAGTGTCGCTGGTGGCCACACCCACTGTGGGGGGTGGGTCTTACACACCAGTCCCTGCTGGGTCCCAGCAAAGCACCTGGGGAATGCCCTGGCCCCAGCCTGGTCCTACCCCCAGGGACTGCTGCCTGTGGGGCTCTGCTCGACCCCCTCCCCAAATCAATAATAATTAAACAAACTACCCCAGAGTACAACCTCGCCCCACGCTGGCGGGCACATGGACCGGTGGGCACCGGGCAGGATCAGCCCTGGGGGTTGTGTGTGAAATGCCCACGAACCCGCACCAGGGTCGCTACCCACAGGCTGTCGTGGCCCCAAAAGTGCCGCTGCAGGACAAAAGTCAAACACCACCCGGTGCCACAGACCCAAGGAGGGGACACCCCAGAGCCCTCGGCTCAGCCCAAAGGAGGTGCACCCTCCCTCGGGGTTTTCTCGGGTGCACTGGGCACCTGGGGCTCAGCCTCAGGGCTGGAAACCCCCCTGCCTTTCTCTTTATTGTATTTCTTTTAATCTTCCTCCTTTTGGGATGCTCGGTTTCTATGCTAAGGGCATGGCTATAAAAATATATTAAAAAATTTAAAAAATAGAAGTGAACTCCCTGAGGGCAGCTGGCGCTGGCCCTGCTCCCCACACCCAGGAGCCGGTTTTCCCAGTGCTCCCTTTTCCCGTAAAGGGCCTGCTCCCAGTTTCTCGGGTGGAATGGTGACAGAGGTGAGAGTTGGGGCATCCAAGGCCCTTGGCCAGGAGCTGCTGGCACGCAATTCCTGCTCCTGTGTGGGACACAGGCACCGCTGGGGTGCTGAAGGGGGACAGTGAGCATCTCCGGCCTGGTGGCACCATGCAAAAGAAAAAAAGAAAAGCTGTGGGGAAAAGGAGGAAAATCAGGAGTGGGATTGTGCATCAGCCCCACGTGCGTGTTCCAGAGCTGGCAACACCCTTACAAAAGGATGAACGCTGGAGGGGGGGGCCTCTGGCCATGCCAGGCCCAAAAGCAAGAGGTGGATGGGCAGAGGGGGAGCGGGGTCCCGGTGGCAGCACCTCTCCCCCTCCCAGAAAGGGGAAGTGGTGCCCGGCTGGGGCTGCAGCTCGTTTCCAGGAACATGAGTCCTGGGCATGGCCACCTGCGGCAGAAAACGGTCACCCGGTGCCTCGGGGAGCGCAGTGCAGGGTACGTAGATTTTTTTGTATTAAATTAGAGGAAAATTAGTGAATAACTGTGATAGGAGGGAGGTCACGGGCAGCCCAAGTGCTCCCCCTCACCGCTCTTCCTCGAGGCCATTTGAGCTCTATGGGAAAACCACCCCAAAGCCCCTGGGGGTGGCAGGAGGGTCACAGATTTATTACCTGCAGTGGTCAGGGGGCTGGCACAGGGGCTTGTGGCCTCTTCCCCAGACACTTCCTACTGTTGAGGAAACTCCCCCTTTTTTCCCAGCTGCTTCCTAGGTGCTTTCCAAGGTGCTTCTCCCTGCTGCTTCCTAGGAACTCCCCCCTCCTCTGGGGTTCTCCAGGATATTGCCCCTCTGTTTTCCAGGGAAGTTCCCCCTTTCTTCCTAAGCACTTCCCCTATGGCTTTCCAGGAAATGTCCCTCTCACATTGCAGGGTATTTCCCTCTCACTGCTTTCCAGGAAATTCCTCCTTTGCTTCCTAGGAAATTTCCTTGTTGCCTTCTAGAGTCCTCCATTGCTTTGGAAGAATTTCCTCCCTGCTTAGAGGACTTCTTAGAGGATTACTTCTATCAGCAAGGTTTCGTTTGGGGAACCTACTTGTAAATCACAAATGAGCAAAGAACAGGGTACCTTAAATTTAAAAAAAAAAAAAAAAAAGAAAGAAGGAAAAAAAAAGAATCTTTTTCTTTTAATCCACCCAAGGGGAATCCAGAGCAAGAGCAGCATCACAGCACTACACACAGCACAGACATCTATCATCGGCTTTGCACAGATTCCTTCCCAGGTACACGGAGAAGCCACCAAGAAAAAAAAAAAGGAAAAATACAGAAAACTGCTCACATATGCAAAGTGACAAGGAACAAACTGGCCACAGAACAACTTTCCCAAAAAGAAGGAGGACACATCAAGGAAGAAGGCCCTCGACATACAGCTTCTGCAAAAACCTAACCCAAGAATGCTGGAACAGAGGCAGTTTTCTTTGAAACATTAAAATCAGGGATATTTCTTTTTTTTAAATTAATTTAAATATACATTTAAAACACAAACACCAAGCAAGCGCCTGGAGAACGAAGCGAAACGAAGGAGGAATGAGAATTGAATTCAACCAGTTTAATTTAAACACCAAAGGCGGGCGGATCGCACCAAACGGAATAAATAACGGAGAAGATGACGCTGGGTTGGCAGATCTCCCGCTTCAGATCATTTAAACCAGAATTAATTCCACAGCCCAAGAGAGCACGGAAAGCGGAAGGTCCTCTGACAAGTGGTGGTGGCTGGGGTCCCTTTGCAGAGTGGGTTGTAGGTGTGGATTTGTCCCCCGCCACCCAACAACAACCACCACCCGAGCAGGACGATGAGGTTTTGTGACCCAGAGGACTCGAGCCCGTAACCACCTAGAGGCAAATGGCTCCTGGCCAGGGGAGCCTCTCTGACACCGTGGGGCTCTGAACACACCCAAGTCAAACACCAGAGCAGGCGTGTGTCACCTAGAGAGGTGAGCACATTTCCGGCACCTCCTGTCACACACCTGGGGCTAGGCTGGCAAATAAAAACCCAATCAGCTAATCTAGCCCTGTGGCCACCGCGGTATCCCTGTGGGGGTGGGCAGGCTGAAGGAATGTAAGTGGCTGGTTCTTGTTTGGTTTTTCCCTCCCCACAACCCCTGTGTTAAAAAACAAAAACAAAACCAAAAGAAAAACAACAACTGAAAAATAGAACAGAACTAACTTGATCCCAAATTCCTCTTCCTCCCCTGCCAGTAGCCAAGCAGCAAAGCACCTTTGGATGCTCGTGTGATCCCACAGACATGTTCCCTACAGAGCAGACATCTCATCCCTGCCCCTCACCTGGATGTGCCTGTGACACCGCTTAGGAGGGACGTCCCTTTGCATTAAAACAAAAATAATTACAATGGTCCCCGTTCCCTTCCTCGGAATTCCAGGGAGTTCATCTAAGTCCAACTTGGTTTTGAAAACAGGAGGAGGGGTGAAGGTTTCCAGGCCGAGGACCTCACCGGCTGCAGCATCCTCCCCACCGTGCCCCCAGAGGTGAGGGGCTGAGCCCCCTTTGTGCAGCGCCCGCTCTCGACCCAGGGCCAGCAGAGCTGAGGAGGGGCCGAGGGGACACAGCTGCCCCCCACCCCAGCACCTCCTCAGACGGCAGCAGCTCCAGGAAGGAAGAGGGGGACTGAGGTGGACGAAGGTTCAGGTTATTTCCTTCCCATCCCTCTTCCACCCCAAGTTTGGAAGGAGCCTTCTGGGTTTGTGAGCCCAGTCTGTGCTTACCAGTGTCCTTAAGGATGACAATTTAAAAACAAACCAAAAAAAAAGAAAAAAAAAAAGGAAAAAAAAAGATATGCATCATTAGGAATTGTCCGTGGAAGGAGCAGGAGGGGGCAGGTTCCAGAGCGAGACAGAAAAGGGACTCTCTCCCTCCCTGGGTCTGCTCGTCCAGAGACCGCGTCCCCTCGTCGTCCCTGCGCGAACCCTTTGTGCTGTTGCTCTGACATCAATCGAGGCGGATGACGAACACGGGGAGGGATTCGGCGCGGCAGAGGCCAGGAGGGCGCGCGCAGGGCTAGGCCCGGCGCTTGGGGAGCATGTCCAGCAGGAACTCCGCGATGCCGATGAAGTAGACGACTTGTGCGATGCCGAAGAGAGGAGCGATGACCAGGGCTCGGCAGTACGCCCCTTTCAGGAAGGCCATGGGCCCTTCCTTCTGCCAGATCTTCCTGGGGAGAAACAGCACAGGCGGGTGAGTGTCCGTCCCACCCCTCCATCACCAGACAGCCGCTGGCCAGGTCCTGGCTTTCCGCCTCCCTCCAGAGATGAGACTCAGGCAAGCACTGTCGCCTGGTTCTGCCTCCACAGCAGACCATCCACCATCCCCTCGTGCTCGTGGGTGGCCAGGGAGGAACATGCACCAGCCCTCACCTGGCCAGGGGTAGGAGCCTCAGTCTGGGTCTGGCTGTACAGCTGAGACAACTCTTGGCATCGAGAGGTTTAAAAGCTGGGGTCAACTGCACCCTCGGTATGGGACACTGCCAGATGGCAAGTGACTGGCTATGACAGTGACACAGAAGCAAAGCGCTTGCTTTGGAACTGCCTCCATGTTCTGGAGCAGCCAGACCAGAGTGGTGAGAGGAGAGGGTGGCCGGGGACAACTCAAACAGTGCTCCTGAAGCCGCCGGTCAGAGCCCGCCCAGAACGGGTACGAGACTCAGTGCTGTAGGACCTTCAGACAACAGGAGCTGGGGAGGGACAACCCCAGTGCTGCCTCCCCCGGAAGACACAAAACCTCAGTGTGACCACTGCTGGGGTTTGGACAGAAGCATTTAAACATAATGCTTCATTTACCTTGCTCAAAACAGGAAGAAGTTCTCTTTTATACACCTATATATAACCAGTATATATCTGGTCAAGTACATATATATCTATCCAGGTAGAGATAAAAGCAGAGGTTCAGAGGGAACCTGGAAGAGGGACAGTGCTGGTGGGGTTTAGAGCTGCCCTGACTGCCTGGCAGCAACATGTCCCGTACGTCTGAGGTGGTGGCTGCTTCACAAGGAACCTTACTTGGTGCAGTCCAGGATCCCTGAGTAGGTGTCCTCGTTGACTCCTCTCTGCAAGGACTGCAGCCGCGTTTTGATCACTGGAGAGCGAGAGAGGAGACAGTGGTGAGCACTGGGAATGTAGCACACTCTTCAGCAGGCAAGAGCCACCCCGAGAGCAATGTCTTTGGAACAGTCAAAATGAGAACACCAAGAACAGACCATTTTTGTATATTTATCAGCAAAACTGGGGAAAACAAACCAGTTCCTCTACAAATGGATAAATGATAAACACAGCCACCCAAAACCCAACCTTGCTGTGACCAAGGTTTCCATGGCTGACCTGAGCTTAAGGTTTCCAAATTCAGATCTTTTTCTGCAAAGTGGGAACTGATTTTCTCTACCTGGCTCCTTCTGGAATAAGTATCTAAAATACACGATGCTGCTCTTGGATTTCTTTGCACCTTGGAGTATGCACAGTGTCGAGGAGCGAGGATTTACTTTCTGGTGTTTTTCACAGCAGAGAAACTGAAGTGGCATTTAAGACAGATGCTGTGGAGCAGGAGAAAAGGCCACAAATCTGAGGCTCCACGACCACACGGGCATCAATGGTCTCTGCACTATCACTCCCCATGGAAACGTGCCTTTGCAGGGGCAGGTTCGCAGCCATTCCTGCGCAGAGTGACCAGAATGAAGGACACCCTCTTCCTGACTTACCTCGTGAGGACTGCACACCTCTGTGTAAGCCACGCCTGAAGGTAAAGCTCAGCTGAAGGACACATCAGCTAAGCTGGAGGCAATGTGTCCAGCAGAGCTGCTCCATGCTGCAAAGGGGCTGGCATGGTCACACCCCTCCTTACCCAGCCCACTTGTGTGCCTCTGACTCCTGTCACTTGGCACCAGGCCACCAGCAGAGGCTACTCGGGACTCACCGTCACAAGGATTGACAGCCACGGCGGCCGTGCTGCCAGCCACACAGCCCGAGAGGAAGGACACGTAGAACGGAGCCTTGACATTGGGGTCCTTCTGGCCCAGCTTGTTCAGGTTTGCAAACAGTGGGAAGTAAACAATGGAGAATGGGACATCCCTGAGGAAGGGGAAGAAAGAAAAGCAGGAATGAGCACCAAAAGCAGGGACGGCACCAAGGACAGCAGGCCCATGGGAGGCCTCCCTTTGATCTTTCAATGCTCAAACCAAAGACCTCAGCACAGTCACAGGCTGATTGCTTCGTCCAAGAGGTTCACATCCTGCCCCCAAGGCACTGGGTGCTGCTTCAGCTCTGCGTTTGTTAACACTGGAGGAGTCCCTCTGTGAAAGCCCAGGTCACAGGCGTCAGAGCAGGCACCCGTCCTTGCAGCCAGCACACTCCCAGAGCCAGCACTCTGGAGGTTCAGGCTGACAGTTTTATTCTGCTAGCTTGCCAGCTTCATAAGGACTTCTCGACAGTGTTAAAATACGGGGGAGACAAAAACCTCCCACAAAAAGCAGTTAAATCTTCCAGGAGCAAGGTGGCAGCCTCCCTCGCTTCCCCAGCCTTCCCTCCTTCCATGTGCAGGGGAACCAAAGCAAATCAACCCCACAGCCCCCGAAGCCCTGTTTGCAGGCTCCTCCCTGCTTTGGGTTCCAGACTGAGCACACCGGTGCCCCATGCTCCAGCCCACACCATCCTACCTTAGCAGCGTGGCTCCCAGGCCCTTGTAGAGTCCGGCGATGCCCTTGCTCCGCAGCAGCTCCCTGGTGATCTGCGTGGCCGTGGTGCGTCTCTCCACTGCTGGCTCCGCGGCCCCCGCCCCAGAGGAAGGGGAGAGCTGGGCCTGTGCTGCCATCAGCTTCTTCTGTGCCGCTGGGGAGGAGCAGAGAGCGCTGGTCTTTAAGATGTTCCACTGCAGCCTCTTGCTGCCCCTTGCCACGGGATGAGGAGGAAGAGGCAGGTCTCCACGTGCAACAAAACCTGCAGACTAAGGCCAGCCGGGTGCCCTGCAAGCTTTTGCCCCCACTCTGCCCATCTTCCTCAGACTGAGACAAGCCAGCTTGTCCTGGTCTTGGAGCTGGCTGCTGCCAAACCACAACAACAGCCACTGCACTCTCCTACCAACTGGTTTTACCGAAGCACAAGCGATCTGTCACACACAGCCTCCAAGGTGCAGAGGAAAGCAGCTGCCATGAGGTTCAACAAGGCCAAGGGCCAGGTCCTGCACTTGGGTCACAACCATGCCCTGCAACGCTCCAGGCTGGGGCAGAGCGGCTGGAAAAGGAGCCCAGGGGAAAGGGCCCTGGACGTTCTAGTTGGCAAATGGCTGAAGATGAGCCAGCGTTTGCCCAGAGGGCCACCCAGCCCTGGCTTAGATGAGCACTAGTGTGGCCAGCAGGACTAGGGCAGGGATTGCCCCCCCAAACAGGGATTGCTCCCACTGGGGAGGACACACCTTGAATCCTGGGTTCTGTTTTGGGCCCCTCACTCACAGAGGGACATTGAGGGGCTGGAGCGTGGCCAGAGAAGGGCAATGGAGCTGGGAAAGGATCTAGAGCACAAGTGCCACACAGCAACAGAGCCAGGTGGGGCTGGAAAGTCTCCAGAGCAGGAGACTCCACAACCTCTCTGGGCAGCCTGGGCCAGGCTCCATTACCCTCACTGGAAAGAAGTTTTTAGTTCATGTTGATGTGGAACTTCCTGTGTTCCACTTTCATAGAATCATAGAATCATTAAGGTTGGAGATGACCTTTAAGATCATTAAGTCCAACCAGCTCCTATATATTACAAGGACTGTGTCCTCAAGTCCCACACCTAGACCTAAATACCTCCAGGAATGATGACTACACACACTCCCTGGGCAGCCTGTTCCAAGGCCTCACCACTCTTTCAGCAAAAAAAAAAATTCCTAAAATTCAACCTAAACCTCCCCAGCACAACGTAAGGCCCATTTCTTCTCCTCCTATCACTGGTTACCTGGGAGAAGAGATCAACCCGCACCTCCCTACAACATCTTTCCAGCCTTTCCTCAGCAGAGAGATGCTCCAGTCCCTTCAGCATCCTCGTAGCCTCCGTTGGACTCTCTCTGGTATTTCCCTGTCCCTTTTGAACTGGGGAGCCCAGAACTGGACACGACACTCCAGATGTGGTCTCACCAGGGCAGAGTAGAGGGGAAGGAGACCCTCCCCAGGAGATCACTGTCCTTCTTGGCCACAAGGGCACATTGTTGTCCCATGGATAACTTATTGTCCACCAAGTCTTTCTAATGCTGCACAAACAACCTTAATTCTGGTACCTTCTAAGTCATCTGTTTTGAACTTTGCTTTCCAAGCACAGCTTCTGTGTGAGCAAGCAGCGTACGTGTAATGCAGCGTAGGGTGATCCTAACACAGGCTCTCTTTTACTTGATGTCAGTGCTCACTCCTGGAAGAGCACAGCTCCTGTCTTAACACTTTCATAGTCTATGTCCCAACAACGGTGTATTTAAATTATTTGGTGTCATAGTTTACATCTTTGGCAGTGATAACTCACCTGGAGCTCTAGAGCCTGTAGACCATGTTGAAAAAAAGTCTTTTTCACATACATGCTAGCAGATATTACTCTACATTGGATGGCCTGATGAAATTAGCTTTGTGAGTCAGAAAGAGGGTGGGGTTTTTTTCATCACTTTTTTCCATACGAATGCAGCTGGAGTGGGGGCTTTTTTGTCTCATTCTGCTTCCCTAATACTGAGGCCTCCAGCTGGCTTGTGCTTTCTGGAAGAAGCCATTGCTTTATGAAGAGCCACTGCTGCTTGTGAGCAAAGCTTTCTTCCCTTCCAGACCTCACTTTTGCCATGGGCTTTTACACAAAGCGAGTTAGTACCACAGTCCCAGCTCCAATGATGGAGTTAGACTTCCCTGAGCATCCAGACCAGCAGTGGTTTCCTTTGCAGTGCTACTGCTACCATTAAGGGACCTAGCAATCCTCAGATGGCTTCTGTATACTATCAATTACACCAGATTATTGCTAGAAAATCAAAAGCATATGAGAGAGACACAACCGTAAGCTCTGACCTCTTCCCAAAGTAGAGAAAACAAACAAAACCAAACCAAAGAGAGAGCGGTGAATATGACTCTTTGGGGAAATGAGGATGTAAACTCGTCTTTTAACTCCAACAATATTTTTTTTTAAAGAGAAAGGTACATTTTGGCTTCAGAGAAACTCTTGTAACCTTCATTTAACCAGTAAAAAATGACTGAGGTGGGCAAGATTATGAAGGTGAAGTTCTGACAGATATTCTTCCATCCCTGCTAGGACAAAGGTTATGCTCTTGTCTTTTGTGTTTCCTGCCATTTTCTTCCAGGCAGACGAACCATTCCTTCTGAAAGGTCTCTTTGGTCTGGAGCCCCTAAAAGCTCATATAATATCTTCAGCAGGTTTGTGTTTCTTCTTCTCTCTCTCTCTCGTTTAGTTTCTCCCACTGAAACCCGTTCTGAGCATCTTGAAGGGCTCGAGATGCGTAAGCTTATAAAATTGTGGCAGCAGCAACAGCCTTGAAGAGGATACAATAACCGCTGTACATCTGCTACGATGTTCTTAAGTATTTGCAGCACGCTGGCTTAAGCCTGTCAGTTTTTGTAAGGGCTACCTGTTACAATGCACCTAATTAGCTTACTGGCTATTTGGAGAACAGCTCTACTGGTTTTTCTATCATCCAGTCTTTATTAAGTGAGCTATTGCTGAGACGAATAGGTTCTTTATAATGATGAGGTCCTTTTTACGCTTATTAGTCCTTAAAGCAAGCCTCTTCTTATAGAACAAAGTTCTCGCTCTCTCTCCCCCCTCTCTCTTCCTCTCTCTCTCTCATTTTATTTTTTTTTTTTTTAAGACTTACAGTGAAAGAAGTAAAGCAGCTTTTTTTTTTTCTGCCGAAGTATTTTATTAAAAGTTTTAGCGGCTGCACTAAGAGCAAGGTGCCTGTGCCTTTAATCATTTTCCTCTTTAAAACAGAACCTTATATTTTCACATCTTCAGCTGTCCCAGAGGGCAGCTAGGCCATCTTTAACAACATTAATTTCTCTTTATGACAGCACTAGTGCTGCCCCAGGTCTTCAGAACTGCCTAAAATGTCTGGAAAAGTAGGTAATGAAGAGGATATTAGAATTGTAAACAAGAACAATTTGGTAATAAAAACCATATATTTTCTCCATAGGACTTTGGGCTTAATATTGCAGCAGCAAAAGTGTCACGAGCAGTAATTTGTTGATGGCCACCGTGCATTAGTTACTGTAGTAGGAGCCCGTGCATAAAGGGCAAGAACTATTGGCTTTGCATTAAAAAAACCCAAGATGGCTAATACTAATTTATTTGTTTTGATGATTCTCTTTTGTTTGCTTTTCTGATGGCATAATCCTACAAAAGAAAAAATGAAGAAGAAAAAAAAAAACCAAACCACCTCACACATTCTGTATTGTAAATCCAACAGCTGTTTAGAAAAGGCTGCTGGGCAAACATCTCAGCCGCGCTCTCCGCCCGAGCTGGAAGCATCCCTCTGCCCCAGGAATTAGCCTCACCTCCACAAGGTGCAGATTCCTGACTGGAGAGCCAACTGCAAGACTGAAATGCTAGCAGCTTTTCCGGCACGATTATGTAGTTTCCTGGCTGCACATCCCTGCCACTGCCTACCCATATGTCCTTTATTGCTGACAGGTTTTATGAGTGTAATATGACGGAGTAAAAAACCAGTAGATTTTTCCCAAGAAGCCGAGCACAGCTCTTTGTCTGCAGAGAATGTGGGAGGGAAGTATAAAATGGTAAGCATTGTAGTCTTCAGACGTCATAAACAGGGCTATCTTTTCATCTTAAGGTGCACAGCCACTGAGAAAGTTCATGCTATACTTAACCTTTGGCCCTCTGCTGATCTTTTGTTGCTCTGCATTAGTGTGCTGAAGTCTGAAAACATAATCCTTACAATACCTACCACCTTTCTTTCAGTAGCATGGTTTTCCTTCAGAATTTGCATCTGCTGCTGCTGCTTTTAACAGCCCAAGGGGTCCCTCTTCTTCCCTGAGTCACCGGATTTTAGACCTACCGGATAAAACAAGCCAAGAAGGAAAAAAAAAAAGAGGGCAAACCAAAACTAAACAAAACAAACCAAAACAAAAACACCCCAGCCTGTATTCCCATATTCATATGAGCTGCCAGCAACATCGTGTGCTCCCCATTAGAAAGTTATAGGCTTAATCAGGTGTCTTGTTTACTGAGAGTGCGCAGGATTTCAGCACTAAATGTTTTAAGCTAATTGGTTCAATACTAAAGCATCGGCGTTCTGCACTTTAGTGAGGAAAATAAATTGGCTGCATTTTCTCCCATTCTTTTTGGAGAATATGCAACTCCCTGCTTCCTCCAGCCCCCCAGTCAGGGCGATAGCTTTTCTGTCATTAATTCACCATCAAATTATTTCCTTGGTGAGTCAGTCCCAAGGCTAATGAGCCGCCTGGGCTCTCAGTTTGCTTCATTGTTTTCAGGGGAGTTTCAGATGAGGGGATATCACTTTAAGGCTCAGTGGTGATAGTAGGATCATTCCCCAGACAGGGCTCACTCAGCCTTGATACAAACTGAAAGGCTAAAAATGAGCACTTTTCTATTATTTAGGCACCTGTCCAGAGGTTGGAAGAAATCCTACTTGTGTGGATTTAGCTAAAGAAAGCAGAGCTAACCACCGTGCCTTCTGCATCTAATAAGATGTGAAAGGGGAGAAATAATGAGGATTACACTGTAGTTCTCATCTAAAAGGCTGCAAAACAATACTCTCCCAACACCGGCGGCGATTCCGACCATTTTCCAATGAAAAGGACTATTTGTTTCCAAATTACACCAGCCGCTGGAATGCACGCATCCCCGGCTCCGAAATCTTCATTTTGGGAAGTAAAATTACCTTGCAGTAATTTAGGCACCGCAGGTTTTTCCCCCGCTGACATGGTCAGGAGCTTGCAGCTTGCAGCTGCAGACTGAAACGGGCCCATCTTTATTTATTTTTATATATTTTTTTTTTTTCCAGGACAGGCAGTTAGTTAGTAGAGCCATCAGTGTGGCATCTGTCATCCCGCTAGGCCCAAATTGTTTTCTCTGATGGATGTCACAGTCTGGATGATCAAAATAGGAGCCCTGCTGCTTTTAATTGCAAAATGGGAGTACTCGCCCGTTTGTTATTATGCTGAGGTTATTACCTCACCCCAAAAATGAATTAACAGGTGAAAATAATTGATGAGAGGAGGCTTGGGATTTGGAGCCTCTTCAAAGACACTTGGTAATTATGGCATAATGAATGTTCTGAGACGTAGCTGTGGGGGGCAGCATGAGACCACCAAAGATCTCTTTAGATTGATGATAAATTCACCGAAATCTACTGTAATACTGCTTAAATTTACTTAGCAATTAGTTTAATAGGCCTACATGATTCATGATAACGTAGCGAGAATTTTTAAATAAGTTGGTTCCATCCATTTATAAATTAAGCTGCTTACCTCAGCTTTCTTCCCAAGGTGATGGAATATGTTAACTAATCAGACTTTCTGAAACAAAGATGATGTTGGACAGGGATTTTGGTTCCTGGAATACATTTCTATTGAAATACTCGGCCGTTTTCACCTTACACAACGCGCATCTCAAACACGACCCCCCTCACCCCTCCCACCCCTTCAACTCGGCTCATCAGATTTTGTCCAGATATGGTACTGATGGTCCTGGAGCAGAGGCGACCGCGCAGTTTGCTCGTGAAGTAAATCGTTGGAGCACTTTGTAATCCGAAGGGATTGTTCCTGGCTTTCTGACCACTATCCCATTCAGACCTAGGCACAGTTCGGATTCGTTCAGCCCCCCCAAGAGCACAGCCAGACTGATGCACCCCAGTCCAGGTCTCCCCTCCCTCTTGACACTCTCTTAGTCTCACGAGGTGTCTGCAGCACTGAGCAGAGGCAGGTGTCTCGCTGGGTTGTCCTGCAGCTGAGAGAGAAATGTACATTTCTTCTGGTTTTCAGTTCTTGTATCAAACGGGGCAGGCTCACTAGATTTGCATGGGATGTCCATTTGGTTAAGCACACAAGCAGATTTTCAAACGCTGGCTTTTAAAAGCACCAAAAAGTAAAAATTGTCTGCTTAATTCAATAACTAGTAAATAATTCACTGTATAATACTCACAGGGGAAAGCCTCCACGTGGTGGATGAGCAAAGTTCATCCTTTTTCTGTTGCGCGTTACATTATTGACATACCAGATACGTTCAAACACCTCAAGGTTACTCATTAATTTGCAAGAGTTGAAATCTAATTTAATTCCAGCCACTACTGACATCCTGAAGATTCTACAATACACTTTGTAACAAATCTGCCTTCGGTTCAGACTGGGGGCTCACGGAAACGTGCGACAGAGGAAGGGAGAAGTTGTTGTTAATTAGTAAATAATAAAAAGAAACCTATCTTGGGAACTTGGCTGATAAATCACGTGAGGTTTTTCCCTAATTTACTATATGCCCATAACCTCTCTCCACACCCACAACCCATTATTTATAATCACCCCAGGTATAAGGCACACAAAGATTAGGTAAGATTACATGCAGGCAGATCTGCACGCACTTTACTTTCTTCACAAGACAATGACGCTTTAGTTTGTGAGAATTTAATTTATTCTGGTGAGAATTTCTAACTGCAGCTTGGAACGGGTTTCTAAATAATACGTACGTCACCCCGGTGAGCTAAAATGACACGTCTCGTTGGGATGTGCAGTTGATACTCAGTTAATTCCTTTCAAATTCTTATCCTCTTCCCTCATGCACACACCATTTCAAAAAAAAAATAATCAAAAAAAAAAATCTTTGCTGTTCCTTTTTTATTTTATTGTGGCTACATTTTACATCAGTCGTTTTGCCTCTTTTTCTACATCATGCATTCTCTTCAGATTTACAATCAAAGGTGGGTATTTAAAAGTATATGGTATCAAAGGATCGCAGGAAAAGAAAAGAGAAAATGCCTAGCAAGAAAAATCTAATAAATGCAAGACAAGTAGTGGATTGCCCCACATGTGAAGCGGACTGTGGTAACTCATATCAGGCTTCCTGTCACTTGCTGAGACATTTTTCATAAACCCTCACACGCTTGCATTTATCTTCAGCATAAACCCCAAGATGAATACTCCAAAGACATTAACAATAGATAAATGCTTATTAAACAAAACAGTCTACTCAAGAATAAGTGTAGCATCTGTGTTAGAGGCAGTGAGATGTTTATAGAATGGAATATGCATTCTGTCTTTTGGCTTGATGTGATGTGCTCTTCTACGATGATTTTTTTCAGCGTTCGGGTATGATCTTAAGAAATAGGAAATAAAAGACTATCAGTAGCTCTAGTTTAAATCATAGCACCTCTGCTGTTGGTTTGATTCGCATTATATAGGTGGATTTTCTGTATATAGGTGGATTTTCTGGACAAGTTATGATATAGGAGCATTACAATTAGGGAGAAACAGGGCCAAGGGAAGATGACTCCGGGTATATTTCATGTTGGTGGACACTTTAATATGTTATGGAAGTCCTTTTGTTAAAAGCATTTCAGAATCCAACTCATAACTTAAGGACGGTAGAACGCACCCTTTCTGTCCCTGGGGAATTCTGACAAAAAATAAACCATGTCTCTTGCAAAAAGGAGCAGCAAAATCCCCACAAACACGCAGGCACAAAACCAACAGAACAAAACCAAGCAAACAACAGAGCAGCCCACAAAACAAAACCCCAGCAGAACTCTACATGCTTTATGATAGCTTGAAGACAAACGATACATGAAAACGTGCTGCATAATTGACTGCAAAAGCAAATAGCAGTTGTCTCTTTCTTTTGAACGTACTGAGCAAGGGTTTGGATGGTGCCTGGTGACTGCAAACAGTTTCAAATCGCGTGGTGTTTTTCTAACTCTGGTTTTACAGCTACACATTTGCTGTGTTGTTTAACTATCGTGGAATGTGAGATGGACAGGATAAAAATAGCTGCATTATTCATGGATCACTATAAAATATCGGGGAGGTTATGGTTTGTGAATTACATCAGCAGACAAATCCGAATCCTACAATTACTAGCTAAAATTTCAAGGTTAATATGTAATGAGGTTCCAAATTAATCTCATGGATGATGTAAGAATGTTAGCATTACATCTAACCTTGGTCCTGATAGCCCTTTCATTCAGTAATTAAACTGAATTTGACTCTGGGTCTGTTTTCTTTAGATGGCCCCCGTTCCTGAGTAATACCCCATAGGAGCCCCACACTACTGATGTATTACATTAATATATCATCAGAAGCAGTTGTCATTCCAATGATATATTAGTGTAATACATGAGAATGAGGCTCACTGATGATGTATTTAGTCCTTACAATATGGCATTGTCCAGGAAGCAAGGGTCCAATAAGAGATTCATTACAATTACTGTATGAAGTCAGCTAATGCACTGCAGGTTGGGAGATGCATTTCTGGCCAGGTAGGTAATTTTGATGCTAAATCCAATGTCTTGTCATTGTTTCTGATTCTGTACAATACAAAATTTGTGACCGGAGTCGAAAAAAAAATAATAATAATAAAAAAAGCAAGGACAAGCCTTCTCCTATATCTATTTAAATCTCTCTCCCTCTGCTGTGCTGCTCTTTGTGAGCTATGTGCAAATTGTTGGCTTTTTTTTTCTTTCTATTTTCCTTCTTTTTCTCTCTTCCCTTCCTCCTTTCTTCTCGGTGTTTTTCTCTGTTCTGAAAATGTTTGCATCATAGACCTGGGATCTGAATTTTACAGTTGGAAAGCATTTCTCACTTCCTGGAATCTTCCCTAAGCAAATTTTAATTAAGAAGAATGGAAAGGTCTACATCCTGGTTTGGGTGCTAGCTTGATAGGTCATCATCAGAACTTTGATAGCTGCTGAAGCTGTCCTTCAACAGGGACGGGCAAAGTTTCTGGTACCACTGCCATCCAGTGATAATGCTGAAATAATGTCATCCTTCTTGCTTTTTGCCTTACCAATGGCTGCAGGTGGATGCTTGTTCCCTCTCCTGTAAGAAGTGGTCATTGTTGTCGGAGCTACAAAACAAGGAAGGTTTGAAGAAAACCATTTTGTTAAAGGGTTACTAATACATTTTCTGCTAATAGACCTTGCAAAACGTACTCTAAATGTAGATGAATTAGAGACTTGCATTCAGCACACTCTATCTACCCCCTGCTGCTCTTTCTGAGAGGACGAGAAAGAGGAAGAGGAAAAAAATGAGTTTCAAATGTTTGTAATACAGGCTAAGAGAAAAAGCAGGTTTTTATGCATTGGGGAAGCAGTTATTGCTCACTCTCCTACAGCCTTTGATTGCATCGTAAATAAAATGGCAGTGCAAGTCATCCTGTACATCCAATGTATTGAGATACTGGCTGGAAGGCTAGTTGAGAAGGGAAAATTATGGTGGCAGATGCTTAGGCTGGTGATGGCTGAACACAGAATGAAATGCTATGCTCATTTATTGAAGAGGAAAGGAAAGTGTGCTGTAGTTTCATAGCATCTTCTGGCCAAAATATCCTGCTGAAACCATTTGTGTTTTGACAGAGTTCTTTGTCCTTCATGTCCTAGAGTGATTAGGTCAGGCACAATTAAAAAAAAGAAAAAAAAGAAGAAAACGAAGAAGAGATGGGAAAATATTGAAATAGAAGCATCATGATGAACTTCAACTGGAAACGGTCTCTGGGCCAGGAAACTTGATTCTACCTCTGCAAAAGTAAAGGCAAAAGAAGATGAATGGGGTGGGTAATGGGAACGATATGTGACAATGGGGTGAAGAGGGGTGCAAGTACCATCAGTGCATCTGCAATCATTCATGTATGTGGGGATAACCCCCCCCATATCTATCTGGCATGTGCCTGGACTTTTAACGACATGATCGTTAGCAACTTGCAGGGTTAACAGTAACTGCAGCTGCAACGTGGAGCACCAGCTCTGTCCCCCGAATGCCAGTCCCCCCATCTGCTGCATACTGTCTTTGCTGATGTTGGTCAGATGAAAAACAATAAAGGTCTACCTCTAGGGCTTCATTGAGATGACCCTAAACGGTGGGTAGTGCTGCCAGGTGATGCTCATGTTCTGTTTCTGGGTACGGAGTTCAAGTTTGCCTCCAAATATATTTCTCTTTACTTAGGGATTAGTTCTGCACCTGAATTTGGCCTCAGGCATGAGAAGTTCCCTGGCTACCCTGCAATTCTAACACCTCTCAGACAAAGGTTTTAAAGCCCCTGAAAAGCTTAGAGGCCAGGAAGTCTGTGGCCTTGCAAAGTATGGAAGTTGGAAGAGGAGCCTTTGGCCTCTTATGTCTCTCTTCGCCTGCTCCCACGTTGCTGTCTGGCACTGCTACAGTCTTGGCTAAGACTGTTTGAGATGAGTGATCTCATCGTTGGCAGTCCCCAGACCTGCCGAGGGGAGGAAGATCTCTCCTCGTTGTCACCTCCGTAGGGTGAATAACAGCAACGGGTGGAAAGCAGCTGATCTAGACCTGTACAAGGCAGTCTAAGTGTGGTAACTTCAGAGCAGGTTGCACTTGCTCGGGTGCAGCCTGCATGGACTCTGCGAAGTGCTGCTGTAACCCCCCCTGACACTTCCAAATGCAAGAGCAAGTCTTGAATACCCAGCGTAACCTGTATCTCTAACGTTCCTTCAACCTCTCTGACTGGGGAAACTGAGGCATGAAGCTACCATGTGATCCACCCTTCTTGCCACTCTCTTCTTCTAACTGTTCTGCTCCAGAAATAGATGTGCTATCTTTTACTGTACAGTGTAGTTTACCTTAGGTAATTTTTCACTAATATCCTCTTCTATTTCCCACTCTGCTTGTTTGTTAAGATCGGTGTTTTCCAGATCATTCACATTAATATTTTCCAGAGACTGATATAACATTAACTCTTTTAATTTATGAGGACCTTTCTACAACCTAATAGAAGGATGCATTGTAATTTTTCTTAGAGCTTCTTTTTATAAAGGCTGAGGTTTCTTATATCTCTTACTAAGATTGATCATGGTTCCATATAATTGTCTGATTTAGCAACACATCATACCCAATATCCGTGAGTTTTCCAAAATATTATCCTCATTTCAAGCAACATTTTTCCTAGACTTGCTATTAAGTAGTCTAATTCTAATCCACATATGCTATCAACAGATATCAAACAGTGTTAGACTCGATTTCCCTGTATTTTGGCTGAATAAAGCCATATCATAGATGCCTGTGTGCCTAAAACAAGCTAGTAAAAAAAAAAATGGAAAAAGAAAAAAAAAATATTTCAATGTCATCATAGAACAGCAGAGGAAAGGCAAACCACAACTAACACTTAATGTTCCAATGTAGTGGACCAATTAAACTTAGAATATGATATTAAACGTGCCTTTCAAACTAGAGACAAATGGGGAGTTTTTCATGCATAGTTATTACATAATCTTCTTACTTTTCCCTCAAATCTATTTTCGTATAAACAGACTTAATTAATTGTCCAGAGAATTAAATAGTCTTTAGATGGCAAAAGCACTGTGCCAATTAAATACAGCGTTGATTATATATTTCTCAATTATTACCATGTTTATGCTAAATTAATCAACAATATCTACACTACCTAAGGTAAAGTTTCCTAATAGGGATCATTCTGTCTTTGTCTGCCGATTACTTTGCATGGGTAGAGCCCAGTGCTGCCCCAAATCTAAACGGTTCTTTTGTCAACAAAGAATAAGAGAAGAAGAAAAGGTTAAATGAGCACTAGGGGGTGGGGAAGAAGAGTAAGAAGGTACAATGTCACCTCCATGCTGTGACAGCTATGAATCAATTATTCACGTCGCAATTGGTAATATTGCTGAAATGCTGCGGAGTGGCAAGAAAAGGTAAAAAGCCTTTTCCTGGAGAACTGGTGATTTTTTCCAAATAAAAACCATAAACAAAAAGGAATTTGGGAAAAAGTGTGTGTGGAGGGCAATGCGCCGACGAGATCAACAATGGTAGAGGGATGTGTTATGACAGAAAATGCATTCAGAAAACTGGCAAGGGAAAAAGAAAAGAGTGTAGAGGATGAAAGGGTGAAAGTGCTGGTCTCAGCTAGTTATAGTGAGATTAATGGGATTTGGGGAAAAAAAAAAATCCACAACACATTACAATATCTAACAATACTAACACGTATTGATTTCAAATTTATTTCCTGTACCAGCACTGGTAACGTAAGACGCAGGGCACGAGAAGGGAGAGAGAGCTCTGCAGAAATGCTTAACATCATGGTAAAGGGAAGGAGAGCGACTGTCACAAAAGGAAAATGAATTCTGACCATCATTCGGGTTTTGTATTCCCTACATGAGACCTTGCTGTAGATATGATTTCAGAGTAGTATAGGGCTTGCACAAAATAATGTTTTCTTAAGAGAATCGAGAACATGAAATCTAGTATCCTCTAATAACAATGTACAGAATGCACTTCAGTGTAAAATGTATTAAATCCTGACCTGAAAAATAGTATTTCTGCTTCCAAAGGCAGGTCTCCTTTAGGCTCAGAGAAGTATAAAGATCCGAAGCAATGCACCTTGTTCTCTAAGCTAGTGCAACATCTCAGTTCGACCATACGATATTTTATTCAATTAGAAAATAACAAACTAAAGGCTGGGGTGAATCAGAGGGAAAAAAATGACATATGGGATGTTTTTTCTCCACTTAATTTGCAGACAAGTGCCTGTAAGATGAAAGGACGAATGACAGAAACGCGGGCGAAATTTCAGCCAGAGCACTAAAATAGGAGGGGTCCAATCTTTCTTTCACGGATTATAAACGGTTTGCACGGGCTGTAATGAGAGACCCTTGGAGGGAAGAGCAGGGCCCCAAACTTTTTTATTTTTAACTACTTAACCATCTGACTTTTTACTCTCTAATTTTCCGTGCTCCTTCAGATCTTTGTGCAACTCCCCAGTTTGTTCTGCATTCCAAGCCACAGGATGTGTCAGCTTAGTGATATTCATTAGCTGGTCTGAGCGCCTCCCTCTTCTCAGCTCTGATATCTTTCTCATAGAAGGAAATTTTCACCACTGCTTTTTTTTTCTCCCTCTCTTTTGCCAGCTCCCTGAGAGTGACCGTTTCCTTTTCCTTTTGCACACTCAGGCTCCTTTCCTCCTACCCCCATTAGAAGCCTTCACCTCCACGTGCACAAGATCTAAATTGCATACTGTCCTCCAAATGAAATCTTCGAATTATCAAGCGCAAAAGTAGCATTAAAAATCATAAGACAATAAACAATAGGGCTTTTTATGCCGTTTCTGTAATTGTGTGGAACGAGTTAACTTTGGCAATTATTGTTTGTACCTCATTAGCATGCAAAATGTTTTTTTTTAGCCTAACCCCCACACAAAAGAAACCGTTTGGGATGAGAACTGTGCTTTGCTTAACGTTAGACACCATTGTTATTGCTTTCCAAATATAACAGTTCTAATTAGTACCTAGCACTCATCCTGAGTTTTTCAGCTTGAAACCGCCGAAGGTGACAATTGAGTCACAATTCCATGGCACTCTTTGTCAGTACCTGTCAAAATATAGCTAAGTCTTTAGGAGTTGTGTTCTAAATACTGAAAAAAAAAAATTAAAATAATTAATTAATAGCCCCCAAAGAATCTTTCCCTCTAGGTAATTAAAAAAAAAAAAAGAATAAAATAAATTCCAGATTAACCTCTGGTTAAAAGCATAACGTTATTAAAACCTCATGGGTAAATCTGGTCTTGGCAAGACTGTCACTGTCCAAATACTGACTTTGCATTGTTTTTATCATCTGATCTTTAGTTGTTCACCTGATTATTTCGATTTTAGTGAGGCATTAGAACGGCGAGGGTGAATTAGTGAGAAAACTTCAAAAGCATACATCCACCTATGCACACTTCTCAAAGGTGATTGCTCTTTTGTCTTTGAAGAGTGGTTTTAAAACCAACCAGCTCGCTCCAGAATTGTTACGATCGTGACTCCATTTCACTTCTGTTTTCTGACTTGAGCTTAAATTCTTCACAGAGCAGCTAGATGTAGTGGTAGCGAAAATGTGAAGACTCCTGCTGAGGAGTTGTCTCCAGCTTCATGTTTGTGTATGAATAAGTCAAAAAAGAACCAGTCCGGTGTCAGTGTTGCTTTGTAATTATCACAGTATGAAGTAATAATGTTGTGTGTTTTCTCCTAAATAGTGGATATTTATAAAGAGCTTTGCCATTCACAGGCTTGGCCCCTGTTTTGGCTCATAAACACCAGACCTTCGTATTTTTTAGTTTGCTTAGACCCACAGAGGAACTGAATATCAAAAGCAAAATTGTCCTCTCAGTCCCCACAACTCAAAACTTCCCTCTAAACTGGCTTTTTGCTGCTTCATTGACTTCCAAGGAAGTACATTCTTGATGTGTTTTATCCTATCCTTGTTTCAAAGGATCGAATGCAATAAGCTCTGAACTCTTTTTTTTTTTTTCCTAGCACTTAGTCCTAATGATGCTGCACTGAAATCAACTGATATATCTGCTCACTTCTACTCCCATGCTGGCTTCCCCTGGCATCATGGACTTCTCTGGGTGCAGCCATCTGCACTGGCATGGGGTCCTCCACGGACTGCAGGCAGGCTTCTCACCATCTCATGGGCTGCAGGGGAGCTCCTGCTCTGGTGCAGCTCCTTCCTTCCTTCCTTCCCTCCTTCCTCACTGACCTTGGCATCTGCAGAATTCTTTCTCTCACATCCCAGTCCTCTCCAGGAACAAAAGGAGTTGCCCAGCAGGTTTTTCCCCTCTTAAATACATTATGGAGGAGGTATTTGCATTGTCACTGATTGGCTCAGCCTTGGCCAGAAGTGGTTCCAGCTTGGAGGGGTTGGGGGGGATGAGAGGGAGCCTCTCACAGACACAGCCCTGTAGCCCCCTCTCCCTGCTACCAAAAATCCACAAGACAGAAACCCAACACGTGATAATTTACTGTTGGAATGATACAATAACAGTGTTTCCTAAAGCACTGAGAAACTGACTGTGCTGGGCACCCTGCTGCTCTGGCCACCTCGATTTAAACCTAGTGAGATCCAGGCACTAGGACCCCTTAACACCAGTGTGTCTCATTTCCTACCTCTCTGCATGCGACTGCCCAAGTAACTCCTCTGATTAGTCAACCATTCTCTTCCATCTTTCGTCCCTTAATATATTTCTACACCTTTCTGTCCCATCCTGCTCTTTTTGCAAAAGCAGATGCCTTCTACCTGCCTCACCATGGAGATCTCAGTGGAGAGACAGGAGAACACATCTCTGAGCAAGTGGAAGTGGAACAAGATCCTTAGCTCCTTGCTCCATCAGGATTAGTGCATGCTTCTTTGAGCTCTACTGCTTTTCAGAACCCCAAATAGATCAGGAATACAAGAATGGCACTATGCTGGGTGCTAGAAACTTTATGGCTACATCTATGCTTAGTAGATGGACTTGGCTCGGACCGTTCTCAGACAGCAGAACTTAAAGCTTAAATTCATGCAGTGAAGCTCTCTTGTCCTAAGAACGGGATGACCATCTTCAAATGACCTATTTGAAATGGTCCTTTGCCCTAGGATTGTCTGGAAGAGAGACGGTTAGCTGAGGCCAGAAATTATTCCGGCAACTGTGTTAGCAATTTAATTGTATGGACAATCATGTCTCAGTGATTGAGCCCAGAGAATAGATGTAGGCAAGGGATGGCAGTTTATCCCTGTAGAGAATGGGCTTAGTGACACAGTACTGCATGCACTGCAGCCTGCTTGTGAAGTTTAACTGATATTTATAAAATATGCCAAATCCTTGCATACCAAATGCTACATAAGTAATAAGTATTAATAAAAGTGATTATATTAAAGCAGGTCTGGTTTCCATCTTGTTCTGTAAGACACAGTTGTAGCAGTGAGTGAGCCTTCATAGGAGAGATCAAACATTTCCCCTTCCATTGTAAGCTATTCTTTGTAAGCTTTTCCAATAAAAACCAGCAGAATATCTCATACATATTGAAATTCAACCACACTCTTAAAGACTAAGTGTTCATTTGCAAGTGGCAAGTGATAATACAGAATTTCTCCTTACCAGACAATATGTAGCATGTATTTCAAGCTCAGTGTTATCAACAAGCAACAAATTAGTAAGCTTAAAATTTACCACAAAACGAATGTAATCTACGTTTCCTACAACCCCACATAAGATGCATTTTAGCTTTAACCTAAACCCAAATAACGCGAGGTTTCCTGCTTTGTCAAATCCTTTTCTTAAGTTGAAGCCTGTCACATCTTCCAGCCTAGCTAGTTCTTATCAGTTAAAAAATGTTTTCCATTCAGCAACAAGAGAGACATCCCAGTTTAAGTGAAAGGTGATTCTAAACCTCTCCAGCAGACTTTTTACTTTCCAGTCCTTTATTAAGGGGAAAAAAACCCAGGTGCTTTCAGGGGTGGGATACTAGCACTGACAATTCTCATACTCTGACACAGGTCTTTGCCTCTTTTGGTGCCAATCTAAACTTAAAAGTGCTACTGACACAACTCTGACAGTGTGAAGAAAAGAAAATACAATTTCCCTAACTGACACGGCTATGATGTTTTCCCTTGTAATATTGCTTCTTATTCTTTTTGGAAACTGGCATAGAAGGAACTGTTAAAAGGAATCTTTTGATTATATAAAGTATTGCTCCATTCAAAGAATTTTCCAGTATAATTCACATAACAACCTTTTTTTTTTTTTGCTTAGTGTAGACCAGACCTGGAGATCTGGCTTTGTATTATGGATAACTCTTCACAAGTAATATACAGGATATTAAGTCCAATACAAGGGTTGGAGCTTACAGTGTGTAAAGTGGGATTTCTAACTCATCTTCAGTTTATTTCCAAACTCACTCCCTAAATGACCAATTTTTCAGTGCTGTGCCCTCCTCTTTCTCTCAGAGCCCAGGGAAAAGACTCACGAGCGCTCAGGGAATACGAGGCTCCGCATGAGGCACTTCTGAAGAGCTGCAGTGGCAGGGGGAGCCAAGCCTCTTTGCCAAGGAGAAGGCAGCAGGTTTTGTTTTACCAAACTGTGTTTGAGCAGAAGGACTCTGGCAGACAAAGTTGGCAGAGCTCGTGGCCGAGAGCCTTAGGACTACGCGTTCCATGCTCTAACTCATACAGGAGCAAATCCTCAATACCCTGCTTGTGCTGATCCAGTCACTGGGCTAAACAGAAGCCTGACCAAATGCACTGACTTGATTACTCTTTTTTTTTTGTTTGTTTTGTCCATGTTGTGTATGTGTTTGAACCTTCCAAACTCTGTTGGGTTCCCAGAGCAGCCACATGACCTGCTTGGTGGCTTGCTTTCTTCTTCCCTGAGAAACTGTAGGCTGTTGAACCTGGCTGTAGGGCTTCTTACTCTACCTGTATCCTTCTTATACATTACAAACACAGCTTTTTTATGTCCCTCTTCCCTCCCAGCCGTGTTCCATCCCATTTCTCCCCTCAAAAACACTTTCTGTGAACCAAAGCATGGGGAGAAAGGATGTTTTCGACAATTTCATATGTTTGTATTGACTTTTTTCCCCTCAAAACCACTTGAGGGACAACTGCTAATTTTTGCCTCAGCCATTCAAAGAAAACTCGAGTAGACAGTTGCACCATTTCCAGTACAGGAAAACTGAATTCTACATAGCATACGCATGCACAAAAGGATCCAGAGCTTATTTATTTGAGCAACTTCAACATTAAAATGAACTCAGCCTTTGCAAAAGACATTTCCAAGAGTATAAACCCATGTATCACCCCTCTTTGGTGACTGTTATGTCCTCTTAGCTAAGGAGAAAATGAATATTTCTGATACCCATGGGAACATACTTACAGAGGAGGTTTTGGAGACAAGTGGCAATTGAGCAGTGAGCTACCACAGAGCTTACTGGTGCCTGTTTAAACTGCACTTTGAGGTAGGAGGCCAGGGGTCGAGTGCCTTCAATCACTCAAGAAGTGTGTCTGTAGCCAAGCAAACACATCCAGCGTGGCTTATTGCTGCTGGAGTATGTTTCAGTCATTGAAAGTTTAATTATGTGAGCCTGCTGAGGTCCAGTGCTCAACTCAAAAACCTTTCTGCATTTTTCTATGCCCGTGCAACACGGCAGTAATTTTGGAATACCACATTTGGAAGTATTAAGGAGAACTCAATGTGTCAATCAATTAAGCTGGAGAAAAGCTATAAACCCAGAGACAAAGAAATTGAGGTGACAGAAAGTTCTTATCTAAGCAATGTAGTAAATTTAAACACCTTTTCAGATTTGTGTAGAATTGGTAAGTGACAAACATCTTGCATGTTTTGCTGATCCTCTTGGCATCCTCCAAGCAGACATGAAGAGTTTGGTATATGGACAGCCTGGATGGTGTGAGGCCAGGCCAATACTTCCAGTGCAGAGGGTAACAGGGAAGGAGGTCAAGAACCTATAGAGGAGGCATCTCGTGTGGGCTTGAGAAAGAGATGGGAGGAAAGGGAGAAAGTAACTCCCTTGGCATGGGAGTACAAGATGGAGCACTGGAGTGAGGGCACTGGAGATGCACAGAACCACGTGAAGGGTGAGGGTGGGGCTGGTTAATAGGGGTAAACTAATTTTGAGTTGCACAGGAATGTGGAATTCCCCCTGAAAAGAGGGAAGAGCAGGAGGAAACATGTAAAATTTAGAGTTCAGTGGTAAACAACAAATTCTACGTGGACTTGTATTAAATTTGCAATAATTATGCACCCACAAAGTTAGAAAGATTGCTTAAAATAATCACTCCAGTGTGGTTTTATACATACATAAGTGTAGGTTGTAGAAAGGTTATGCATCTTCTGTGTTTCCTACAGAATACACAATGTGATTAAACTCTTTCTGAATAAATTTCTAAACGCTCTCTTCTTGAGAACAATTTAGGATACAAAGATCCCTTTTTTAGACTCCAGGAGCAGTAGAGTTCAGCTGCCCTGTGAACACGTTTGGATGCTAAGGCTGTAAGCAGTGCACATAGAAGAGATCTCCCAGTCCATGTCTGGATGAGCCTGTGACATACAGGTCTTGGATTTGCTATGGAGGAAAGCTGTGCACCCATGCCAGATGTTAAGTCCCAATCTTTGGCAGAAGTCATGCACAAGAAGAGGAATATTAGATGTGAGTCAGCTTTGTCAACAGCCCAGCTTAGATACTATTTGATGCTCTTTTTAATCAATATAAGGCAAAAGTGAAAGCAATGCTTTTTATGTCAAACCACCATATTTTATAAGAAGAGAACTGGAGAAGTCATGGTATCATTTTCACCTTTCAGCCCCGGCTGCACCCCAAGCTTGATGCCTCCTTTCCCCAGTTCACAATGTGCCCAAGAACTCCTCTGCTCTTCCACTCCCCTCCTCACTGATGGCCTGTCTAGGCTGATGAAGAGCTGTGGAAGGATTATGCAGGTGACCATGCCTTCTTGTTGACTCATTCTCAGTTGTTGAGGAGGAACCTGTTTGGTTTTCTTTCTTCTTTTTTCCTTTGCTGCTCACTGTTATGGAGCTAGATGTGTGTCCTTACCATGCTAGACATGCCACGTCTCAGTGCTGAAGGTCACTAACAATGGTATGCATTCTGGTCATCCCCAGAAAGATGGTGAAGGAGCCCAGAATGATGCAAAAAAAAAGCTCATTTATCCTGAAAAGAAAACACCCCATGGAAAACTCACACCACAAAAAAAAATGCATCCATGGAACACACTTCATGGCTTCCTCCGTTTCTCTGCGTGTAGATTGTACAGACTTGTTACATTTCCTTGTGCTCATCTGGTGCCCAAACTGTGATCCCAGGGACGCTAGCACACAGCAGGCTTCCAGCAGCTCTGAATTTTCTGTAGGAAGTAGGAAGTTGTAAGATCAGCTCTAAAGAACGTGGAGGGGTTTTTTGTTTTTGTTTTTCACTGAATGCCTGGTAGGAAATCTCTGACTGATGTGAGGACCCCTTAGGGTTTTATGTTTCTTTAAACTCTGAAGTATTTCTGCCCTAGGGATATTTTTTAGGGAAAGACACTAAGAAAACATTACATATGTATCATTGGGAAAAAAACCCTCGAGAAACAAACCAAAACATCCCCCTCCACCTTTCCTGGGAAGCTTTGCTTTGTTTGTTGGCTGAAGAGATGTGATTTTGCTTTATTTTAAGGTGGCTACAAAGTCCTGTCTTAAGTCCTATGTCTTTAGGAATACTTATATATGGTTTGTCTGACTGATGTAAAACCCTTTGCTAGCTTCCCAAGAAGCCTAGTGCTGCACTGGCCCAGAACACAGGATGACTATTTACTGTGGCATTCAGCACTCATTTGCATCCTCTGGTGGACTCACAGTTCAGTGAGAGCACCTTCAGAAGGTGCTCGTTAATGAGGACACACGAAGCGCTGATAAAAATACAATTACATTCTTTTAGAATAAGCACATTTGCTCAGATTCATGTTTAGGTGCTTCTGATCAAACCATGTAATGGTGTTTACCATGCATAATGTATTTTCTCTTACCAGCTACAAAAAGTAAGAAAAAAACTTTCCAAATACATCATTATGCTTCTAACTGTAGGCTGTCGAAGGCATTAAAGCAATTCAGTAGTGTCAAGTTTCAAATTTCATGGGCTTGAGGGAATTTTGTTTGAAGCTTTGGCCTAGAAATTATCATTATTTCTTTATAAACTTTTTTTGGTATGCTTCAGGCATTTAAGACTCAAAATACATAGGTGTTCAGAGTTGAACACAATAGGTTTGAACTCCTGAGTACTCTCACCTGGAGTATTGCTGCCAGTTCTGGGCTCCCCAGTTCAGGAGAGACAGGGATCTGCTTAAGAGAGTCCAGTGGAGGCTGTGAGGATGCTGAAGGGGCTGGAACAGCTGCCCTATGAGGAAAGGCTGAGACACCTGGGGCTCCTTAGTCTAGAGAAACCTGAGAGGGGATTTGATAAATGTTGATAAATATCTGAGGGCTGAGTGTCAAGAGGAAAGGGGCTGCCTCTTCTCACTCGTGCCCTGCGATAGGACAAGGGGGAATGGATGTCAGCTGAAGCACAGGAGGTTCCACCTTAACATGAGGAGGAACTTCTTTACTGTAAGGGTCACAGAGCACTGGAACAGGCTCCCC
>JANHFX010025156.1:0-12696 GCA_027560015.1 Chloroceryle amazona
ATAAAGTGCCGTGTTGCTCACCAATAAACGCCATTTTGCCACCCACCACGCTGGTGTCAGGTGCTGATGGACTGCACAGTTATTGGGCGGTAGCCGTGTGCTTTCGGAACCAGGTTCCTACGCCTTTACACGGCAACAGCTGCCTGAGCCTTCTTAAGAACTGTTTATTAAAGAAATCATCCTTTTAACAGCAAATAGACACCAGAATTGACCATGTTTGATACTGGGGATAGGATCTGACCTGCTAACCAACGCTGTCTATTGATAAACTTCCTCCAGTGGTAATGATGCAGATGCAACTGAGTATATTAAAAACAAATAGCACTGTGTGCTTTTATCATGTCCCCTACTCAAAGGGTGGAAAATGCTTTACCAACAAGAAAGTGTGAAGTCCAAGAGCAGCTTTTTTCTCCATGCAGAATCTATTGTTACCATAAGCAAAGGGACTTCTGTCATCTGGGTTAGAAAAGAAAATTGGCAGTGGAACCACTGGATTCCAGTCACTACAGTGCTGCTGATTCATGGTGTGAACTTGGGGGAGTTATTTTAGTGCTCTGAGTCTCAAGTTCACCATCTGTAAAATCAAGATAATTATATTTACAGTGCTTACCTCACAGAGCTGCTGTGAAGATTAATTAACGCATATATATTTACAAAGTGCTTTGAGATCTTCAGGTGAAACCTGCTGCATATGTGCAAAATATTATTTCTTTAAAATATCTTGAAACCTCAGCAGCAACAGACTCTTGCCAGCTATCACCACATTTTAATGTTTTTGTTCTTTGTCTGAAGAAGTTGTTTTGCAGGTAGAAGTTACATATTGTGTTAATGGTGGAATACTTTGTAAATAATACTTTTTCCCGATACCATTTGACTTGTTTTTCTCCTCATGCAGTATGTGCAATCAGATTACAGGTTCATCAAACAGTAATTTTAGATTGTTATTAAGACACATATTTTGAGCATTTTTTTTTTACCTCTGTAGGTTTTATCGCAAAGAAAATCCCTGTGTTTATTTAATATTGGCTACTCCAGCTGGGTTGGTTGTTTGTGATCGGTCAGATAAGCTATGATATATATCTGTACCACTTCCAGCAAGAACATACCTGGAGGCACAGTTAGGGACCAAAGATTATGTGTGTTTAATTTATCTGCTATGGGCAGGATTGATCTCTCCTCTCTTGATTTAACCACCTGAATATTAACCATTAAGAAGTTGTTTGAACTTACCTCATACTTAGTTGAAAGAGATGGGCACTTGCCCAGAGCAGTTTGCCCGACCTTTCTTAGATAAGTGTTGATAATATGAATCAGCCTTTGGAAGCACAAATACCTCTGCTGACTGTGAAGAGACGTGAGAGTGATGCACTCAGATTTATATGTCTTATATGATATTAAAAAGCTGAATCCTGTTCTTCAGACATTAGTGATATTCCTTGCCCTGGCAGGAGAAGCAGCTTTACACTGAAATACGGGACGGCTCTTTGGAGCAATAATGCAGCTCCATGAGACACCTGTCAGTTTGCAGATGTGGATGTCTACCTGAGGGTGAGGAGCCAGTGTTCCCATTGCAGTCAATGGAGATCTTGACAGTGCAGTATGGGGGCCAGCGATCAATGCAGCTAGACAAAATTAGGTGTCTACCACAAGGTAAGTGGAATAGTGTACTGAGCTCCCCTAAGTGTACAACAACACTGAGATATTTGATGCTGTAGGTATGGCACACTTCTTATAGCAAAACAATGATGGTTTCTGCAATACTAAGTAGCCTGTAGGCATTTTGGTGTTTGTAAATCGACTTGAAACACAGGAATTGATCATATGAAACCCATATACATTTACCAGTTCTTAACTCTGTTTATTTCAGCTATTCCATAATTGTGCATGTTAGTTGTACAGAGGTCTCAGACTGTGGTATTTCCACCTCACTACTCTTAAAACAATTCTTCAGCTTTAGGAGTTCAATTCCATTCAGTGGAAGTTTTTTTTTCCTTAATTTGTCTCTCTTACATACAGTCAAAGCCCTGTGATGCATACAATTCAATTCTTCCATCTCTTGATGGAGATACATCTCCAGATAGCTGCCACATCCATACACATAACCTTTCTTCCTAATCTTTGCCCATTCTGATCACCTTAGAAAAATATCTATATCTCAGATCTATGAGAAAGTGAAAAGAATGTTTACACATAGAATCATAGAATCATAGAATCATACAATGTTAAGGGATGGAAGGGACCTCGAAAGGTCATATAGTCCAACCTCCCAGGATCTCCTATACTAGGTCACACAGGAACGCATCCAGGCGGGTCTTGAACATCTCCAGAGAGGGAGACTCCACAACCCCCCTGGGCAGCCTGTTCCAGTGTCCGTCACCCTCACTGTGAAAAAATTTCTCCTTATGTTTCTGTGAAACTTCCTGTGCCTCAGCTTCCACTCATTACCCCTTGTCCTACCATCAGGCATCACCGAGAAGAGCCTGGATCCATCTTCCCGGCACTTATCCTTTATGTATTTATAAACATTGATCAAATCACCCCTTAGTCTTCGTTTCTGCAGGCTAAAAAGCCCCAGCTCCCTCAGTCTTTCCTCATAAGAGACGTGTTCCATTCCCTTACACAAACACACACAATGAATTGTAGTCAACGTGTTCAGCTCATATATGTAGGAAGCAAACAAGAAATAAATGTTTAAGCATCTTCATGTATCTTCCCCACTTCAGTAGACCTTTACCATTGATTGACATCTGACAATCTACCTTTATATACACATGCACACACAGACCTACATATGCATGTTTAGATATAGACACATATGTATAAATTTTCACTGGAGTCTTTGGGAAAAGAATTCTTTTGATTTTCTCTGGACATCTGATGTTCCTTAAGGCAGTTGTCATCCTACATTAATTTGTCTTGTTCTGCCTCAGCTCACTCTTTTTTGTCTTAAATGCCATATTAGAAAATTTTACATGCTCCCTGCCTTTTTCAGCATACCCACAATCCACCTGGGCATGTAGGGAAGCATGCCATGATCCTTCCTGACACATGTCAGCAAACATCTCATCAGGGGTGCAGCTGTGTCACCCCCAATGATACTGCATGGCAAGATCAGTCCTTGGCTATATTACAACCTATCCTGCCCTCAGGGGAGGTAGGGAGGACTATGCTAATTGATTCTGACCCTCCAAGATAGAGGGGGGAAATTGCCTTCATCTGGTGCAACGTGCCAGATCTGTTCAATAGAACCCAGGGTGCTGAAACATGCATAAACCCTTCCAGCACCTTTACAAGATGGCAGAAGCCCATGTCTCTGTGAGTGTGGAGAGATGATATGGTGCAAGAGTCGGATGAGCAACTTCTCCCGCATTTATTCCAAATAAATGCAAGAGCATCTTCCCACTCACAGTACTGAAGCATTTCTGAGCCTAGCTGTGGGGTTATATAAACATGTGCTTGGACCCTACTGTATAGCTGTTGCCTCTGTGCTCCTCAAATGGTCTGGCTTCTCTGCAGACTTCTACTCCCCTGGAGTCAGTGAGGCTGACTAGGAAATTGAGGAGAAACACAGAAAATCAGTATGTTTTGAAAAACCCCATCTATGTTTTACCTTTTTGAAAGAAGGCAGGTTTTCTAGTTTGCTGGAAGGTATCACCTGTTCTGAACAGCCAACAGAATACAAAATGCAGGGAGACCCAGGAGTTCCTGCCCTTGCCAAGAACTTGCCCTCAGCCTCTGCAGAGCCTGACCCTGAGTCAGTGGACCAGCAGACCAGCAAGGGGATTAAAGAACCAGTTGTTCCCTGACCTGTCTCTGTATGTCCACTTTATCAAACACAGACATCTTCACACCACTTGTCAGTGTACTAAAAAAGAAGTGCAAGACTGAGAGCTGTAAGCTTTCCCCCATTGCATTCATTCTTCTCTTTTTTCCTCTCTCTTGTTTGCTTTCTTTCAAGTATTCCTTTTTCTGCTTTAATCACACCTGACTAAACCCTGTAGTTTTGTGCTTCTGGTGCCAGATGATGTGCACAGGTCTGTGGCTTTATGTTTCCCTAGCTTGCAAATATTGCTGCCTTGTTCTTTGCTGGGCCAGAACTTCAGAGTCATCACCTCCAACAGAACCAGATCCCTTTTCAGATCATACATTTTTAGTTATGTTGCAGAAACATCTTGGAAGAGAAATGAAGGTAGGCACATTATGTGAAATAGTTAAAGCAACACTGGATAAAGAAGAGAGAAATTTAATCTCATAGCCTCTTTTCAATCAAGCTTTCAGAAGCACCAGGTGCTCTAGAAGAAGCAGAAGGCAGTGTTAAGATAGCCTTACACCAAACCAGTTCCTTGCCAGTTTTCCCAAATTAGATGTTGGCTTTCATCCTGTGTGATAGATATTTTGTCTCTTCCCAAGTCTCAGAAACAGCTAGTCCTTGTAGAACAAAATCTAGCAGAGAAAACTCCTTTACACTGCATGCTAAGGCAAATAACTTCTTCTGCAATTAAGTGTGGGCAAGGTGGGGATTCGTAAGACCTTAATATAAGTGGGGGGGGGGTGTTGTTTTTTTCTTCTTTGTTTATCAAAGGGGATGCCAGATTTTGCTTGAGCAACTTGGGTTTAAATGCAGACACACACACATGCACAAACACAGGCAATCAAGTTCTTCAATGCTGGGGGAGTGCAGAGCTGTCAGGACTATGTCATGGCAAAGGCATCCCATCAGCTAGAGGGGGAGATTTTCTGGGCCTTGGTTTGAGAAGCAGACAGATGACTGACAGGGGTTAAAAGCTTCCTGCTTTCTTTTCCACATTGCCTTCTTGACGGTAAAGAGTTCTCTGTCCCTCACACAGAAGGTACTCTATGATTTCAAAGCTTTTTGCTGGAAATACTGTACAGCTTATTATAGCTACTGTAGCCCTTGGCAGAGATGCCCAGCTGAGTCAAATTCCCCATATCCTTAACTCATCAGCCCCTGATCATAATGCAGGTTCGGTGTCCTAGAGGACCATTAAATAAAAAAAAATACACACATAAAAACCCAATTAGTACATTTCATGATGGTGAGAGATGTCAGACTGAGAGCCCTGGGCGTAGAAGTCTTCTGCTTAGTCACAAGACAGGCAGTATAATCTACCCCCCAGTCTCCTGTGGGCCTGACTCAGAAGACCTGAAACGAAAGGGTAAAAAGGAGCTCAGGCTCCTTCACTCTTTCTCTTTACAGCTGCTTGGCTGAGTCTGTCACAGGTGAAGTTGGTCCATTGTGACACGCAGGGTATAGTCAAGCACACTTGTGTGCAAGGAACTGAGCACAGACATTGCAACCTTTAACACTGTCAGCAAGGAGGGAAAATATGCTAATGGTGCAGGTTACAAAGGGAAATTAGGAAAAGGATATCCAGACAAAAAGAAAGAGAAATATGGTTCTAAGTGGCTGTGATTCTCATGAAGATCATCATTTAAGCCAGTGAAAAACAATAAAAAGCATTGGAGATCTCACAGAGCTCAAGAGAGCTGGTACTCAGCTGCTTCTGAAATAGCCCACATTCCCTATAGGATCTTTTGCAAATGCCCTATGGGGAAATTAATTGTCTGCCTCATATTTAACCAGTTCTGTCTCCAGAATGGGTGTGGGCTTGCTCCACCCATGCCTGATTTTATCACATCTAATGAGCAGAAGATGGGACCTACGGTCCTGCTGTCCAGCACCACTTCTGTTAGAAGAGGCTGCATCAAACTTTCTAGATAATGCTGCAAGAAACCTCACAGATTTCACAGATATGGGAGACTGTGACCTCTTAAAGGTCTCTTTGGTTCATTGAGCCTGAAACTGAGACATCATCATGACACATGTGCTGTAAACACCTCAATAGATGAGATCTCAGCGCAAAAAATCACGCCTTCTGAGCTTCATTATTTAAATGTTTCTATGCCTGAAAATAATAATGCCAGACAACTAACACGAAAACAACTTCTCCTTAGCCACGATATAGTCTAATGGGCAGAAGTAAATTAGTGGCCGTGACTTCTTAGCTCCCAAATCTAGTTGCGAGGTTCCTGCTTAGGTGTTGCTTAAATGTTGTTATTTCCAACCAAGGGTGGGGTGGTTCATACCCGCTGCTCAGTCTTCAGTAACATCAGGATGAGCTTTACCAGCTGATACCTTTGCCAGGGGAATATAGGCGCAACTCAGCACTCAACAGCACATGGTTTATTCTAGTCTCTGACCTATCGAGTGTGATTAAATGGGTCTTGCTTGGGTACATCATAATACTAGACTTTTTTTATTTCACTTTGCAAAGCAAAACATTCAATTAAGAAACAGGAAATGAATAGACATTCTATTTCTGTGTTTTTCTTCTATCAGTTCATTCATTGTCTCTCCCTAATAAATAAGATCCATCAGGACCAACAGGTCTCAGGACTGATTTTCTCTTATTATCACCAAGGGGAGTCAGCTTTGTTGTTAACCTTTCAATTTATTTAAAATGCCCTGAATTTTATATTCAATTTTTATGCTCCCTGTTTCTGATTGTTTCCTTGAAATGGGAACTTCAAGGACTTTGATAAATGGATTGAAAGGTTGCCTTATTTCTCTGTCACTTCTGTCTTTGCGTCCTCTGCAAAATGCTGTTTTGCAAATCATAAAGCTGGAGATTGCAGTAAGTATTCATCAGAGTAAGGCACAGAGGGCTGTAGGGGCATAACAGATTAGATAGTCCCAGTAAGGGGCCAGGAGCAAGAGCTGATGGGAAATAGATGTGAGCTGAAATTAAGACAAAAGGACGTAGACTAGATATCAGTGCAGTCTTGTTGGTGGTGAATACTATCAGCTGAAAGCAGTTTTCTACTGCTGTGGTCTCTACTGGTCTGGAAGCCATGGAAAAGGGCATTCAGTGGCTTTGTGAAATTATGCTACATTAATTTATCTGTTTGGAACTCATTTACACTTTTTTTTCCTAGTAACTTCCATTGAGATAGTGCTGATATAGGTACGTGTGAGGCTGTGAGAGAGGCTGATAGTTATCTATCTGCACTAACTGTTATCTAAAATGAAAATGACAATACTTGATGATCACCTACCACCACCTCCCTAAGCAGGATCACCATTACTTGTGTTTTCAGTACTCCTTTGAATGATGCATTGCAAACAAGTATCTTCCTCAGAACAGGTTTTCATTAAATGAGTCACAGCTAATAGTCTTAAACACCTAGTCCCTACTTTCCCCCACCATACCCACACAGCACCTCCCTTTAAACAGTCAAACTCAGGGCTTAGGTAACAGCAGAATGAGAAGCCTTAAGCACTAAATAGGTTGTTTCCCTCATGGCTGAGCTGAAATTGAGGTTCTGTCCCTCTTGCATCTTTGCAGTCATTGCAACAGAGACAACACCAGGAGCACCTAGAGATCTTGTCAAATACCACAGCGGTTGGCCATTTTTTAGTGGAGTCGGTGTATAAAATGAATAACATCTTTGTGCCACTACACAGGATGTCTCCCTGCAGATCAAACACCTGGGACTGATGTCTCTCCTGCTGTTCCCATGCTCTGCTTGAGCAAGACCCCAGGATCTTCTCACTCCCCTTTCCATGTTCTGACCTCACCCAGACCAACCAGGAAAGGCATCTTACAGGGACCACTGACAAAATCCAAAAAATCCAAAACTGCTTCACAAGGAGTTGCTTTCTCTGAGGGACATGATCAGCCTTCAGCGCCAGTGCTAATCCAGCCAGTAGTGAAAGCGCAAAGATCTTGCAGATGATTCAAATGTGTGATTATCGCACTTGTCCCTTCACACACCTCCATAAGGGCATCCAGGACCCATGTTCCTTCTGGCTCTGTGCTTTTTGCTCCTTTTCACTGTGTTACTATGGCAAACAAGGGAAATGTTCAGCTCTGAGCTCTGACTCATTGCCACCTTCCCAAAAAACAAACGTGTCTTGGACTGCTCTTTCACAGGAGCTGCCAAACACACAACCTTATATTCACCCTAGCTTCTTAAGCAGCTACAGACTACAACTTGGGACAAAAAACATTAATACTCTTAATAACCCCTTTTTACACGAGACCTTTTCAAACTGCAGGACCCAAAAGTGCATGACACATTTTACTACCTACATGTTGCAAATCCACATCCTCCTAGGAATTTCACAGCTGTCACTGATGCAAGCTGAGCTCTTTGCAACTGCAGAGCAACAGCACAGACAGACCTCAGATTGTCCTGCCCCAAACTCAAAAATGAGTCACCATACAAAAGAACAACAGGTCTTCTCCAACACCCCATCTACCTACTGTACTTTGATGCACCACCAAACATCTCCAGACCTGTGCAGACAGGGCAGTGCTGAGCACTCCTGTTCACCAGAGCATTGTAAGTAGTGTACAAACTTCCATCTTCCCGGATCATTTCTCCTAGCAGCAAAAGGCTGGTAGTTGTTCAGCTGAAACTAGCAGATTTACCATGAAGGCTAACATTGCATCCAAATGTTTCTGAAAGAGATTTCAATTCCCTTTCAGAACATGACTACATTTTTGAGCTATGATCTCCTGTCTAGTCTATTTGCCATTATATGCAACTGTCTATCTATCCATCCATCCATCCATCTCTTCATATACTCACGTTCATTCTCCCTGTAGGTAAGTACCTACAGTTTCATACAAAGGGCAATACACATTTGTTCATTGATGGCCATCTCATCTCATTTTGATTGATTTAGAAGGCAAGCCTATTCTTTTTACTTGCTTTCACTTCAAATGCCTTAGCCATCTCTGACTTACCTGAGCATCTCTGACCTTTATTGCCTATGACCATTTTCTGCCAAATGCCTCTTCTGAAAGGGTTTGATTTTGTAAAGATATAATTTGCTATATGGAACAGTGGATTTCTTCACTTTTGCATTCCCTCCTTGTGAGCTGGGGAGAGGCAGCATTCAGAGGATCACTTGGCAAGATCCTGGGGTTTGAGGGTGCATTGAGCTGATCTGCACTGGGGTGAGACTGCATGTAAGGGAGGGAGGGAGGAAAGGGGGAGACAGAGGCACGAGAAACTGCATCACTTCCACAACTGCTACTGCTCAGGAGAAAGGAGCAAAAGAAATATATATCTGTGTGCCTATTAATTTAAATCTAGACCTAGGAAGAAGTCAACGAACTGTAATTTATGAGCTGTCAAAGCCTGAAAAATTCCTTTTGACACTGTATTTTCAGTTATTACATGCTTTCCTGCAAGACGACAACGTAATTCTGTAGGGAGCCTTCTAGTGAACAGCACAATGGCAGAGGGCAGTGGGGGCTTTCTTATTATCTTTTCTTCCCCCTTTCTTCTTCTCTTCCCACTCCTTTCAATCATCCCCCCTCTTTCCTACCTTGCTGCTCACCCAAACAGTAGCAAGGAAGTAAATCAGCAGCAGTCTCCACCCTTCCAGCCTTTCAGCACCTCCAAGTCAGCACTGAGTGCCAGGCTGGATCCGGCACCATGCAGAGATTTCTAAAGACTCATGTTGTGATGGAAATGGAGGTGAGACAGTGACCTCAACTCCACCAAACACAAGGGAAAAGTAGTTTCTCACACTGTCTCTGGCATTTTAAATATTTTGTTTGGTTTAAATACCTTGGTTGGTTTCCCTCTGTCCATGCTAAGCACCCACCACTCTTGTGCATCTGTTAGTTGGATCACTTGGGTTAATATTGATTGACAATGTTCAGCTACCTCAGATTCCCAGAAGTTGGCTGCACTGCCTGCCTGGTTCAGTGCTCCTCCCTCCACAAAGTGAACTAGAGAAGTGGAGAGTCCTGGCACAGTCTTGTATCACATGTACTCCTGGGGCAGAGTGATATCTCCTTTTTCCCTAACCCTTCTGCAGGTTTGCTCCTTGGAAAGCAGTGCCAGGTTCGTGGCATAGACATGCCATCACAAACCTGGACCATGCATACAGCAAAGGGGTGGTGTGGTATTTCAGTGGTAGTGTTTGCTGGAGGGGAAGACATGAAAGGCCTGCTCCTGGGCACCTGTCCACATCTACATCAAGCTGTGGGGACACATGGGGTTGGAGAGTGGTGGCAGTGGCACCGTTACCCAATGCCAGTTAATGGGGGAAATCAAGCTAACATAAAATCAAGCTTGACCTGAAAATGTTTCTGTTGCCTAAATCCAACCTGAAGTTCCTCTGGCATTGAGCTCATTTCCTTATCACTTGGGGACAGGAGTGGGGGAGGCATTTCACAACAAATGTCATTTATCCCTTATTTCCAAAGCTTTTTCTTAGGCACACAATTGCTTTTTAATTTGAGTTGCTGGTGGTGGTGGGAAGGTTGCCTTTTAGTTTTATTTTTTTCTTCCCAGCTTTGATTTCTCACTTACAGCTCAGAAACCCCTTTTAAGGTCTATTCTTTGTGATAGGCACTTCGCCTCATATTTAAGGAATCACACCCACATGCTGCACGCATCCATATGCAAACATATAGACATATACATGCCTTTTCTGAGTGAACTGAACACACAATCTTGTGCTTTAATATAATTTAAGCAGCCTGTGCAGAGCTCTCTGGAGTCAGGATTATGGACTTGTGCTCTGAAAGCACTGTGGAAAAGTCCAGATTCAGAGGAAAGTATCATGCTTTTTATCATGTTTTGTGCTGCAAAGCAGATAGTCACGACTCCCAGAGTGTCATTCAGGCTATGTTTCTCTTTAACTTCACCATACCTCAGTTTCCTCAAACCCAAACTGGGGTCAACACCACCATCTACTATTACTTGTGTAATATTTGAATTAGTGTATTAGAGCAGCCTTATGGCTCTGCTATTGTTACTGTGATAGCATGTTCTTTCAGAATTGGATATCAAAAAAACAAGGAAAATATTCCCCTGGACTGCAGATGGAGAGATGAAAAAATTAAAGCAAAGATATTTTCCCAGAACTACTCTCACATTTAATAGCAAAACCAGGAAGATAAAGGCCTTCTCCTGAATGTAAGAACACTCACTATCTGGGTATATGAGGACAAACTGTTGTATCTTTCTCGTGAGTAGGTTATTGATGGGCAAACTTTCAGTGTCTTTGTTAAAATTCAGGAAAGCCTGCTCTAAATCCTTCAAGTCTCTGTTCTCTGGGTCTTAGCTTCTGCTCAGACAAGGTGCATACCACTACCTGACAGAATGATGGGGCCAGTAGCTGCCTGTAAGACCAAGGACCACCATATCACCCAGGGTTAGGCCTTCCTCAGCATGGGACATAGTGGCTGAACAGGCCAAAAATTAGTCAGTACAAGCCAATAGTTAAACAGTGTAGAAGTCAAAACAGAGTTCGATGCATGTTCCTTGACTTTCTTTTCGTTAACATTACATATACTAAATAAATGTCATCCCAACTGGGACCCGGGCTTTGTTGCTAGCTCAGAGAATTGTTCAGGGAGGCTGAATGAGAAGAATCCTATTGCCTTACATTGCTTTACTGTGCAAGGAAATCTCCAAGTGCATCCAATACAATTATTTCTTCTCCCAGGAAAAAGATATTGAGGTTGGGAAAAGAAAAAAACTGTCCTGCATTTCCTCTTGCATGAAACACTCTTCAGAACTGTAACTTTGTTTTCCTATTGTTTCTAGTCTTTCTTGCTCTCACACTCTCTGTGGGACTAGCTCGTAGAGGCTATTTCATCCCGTGTTCCTGCAGACATAACAATGACCAGGGCATGATAAAGAAGAACAATCATTCTTATGGTAGTTGTCATTGTATTTGTCTACACCTGCATAGCAAACACATTGGCAGTAAACCATAATAACCCAAAGTGAACAATAGAAATACCTAAGATCTGTGCCCAACTTTTGGGGCAATATGTGGATAACGTGGCCTGTACTTAGTGAAATACAATATTCCTTACAGTGTTAGAGAACTGTCCTGCAACAGAGGTGAAGACCTGCTGTTCAAGCTGGCAAGAAGGAACAATGCCAGAGGGAAGGGAAGGGAGGAGGGGGGATGTGTGTCTTTGAGATCCTATCTTACCCCTGGCAAAATTGACTGATTGAGTTTTCCTTATCAGTAGAAGCTATCCTGAGCTGCAAAGTTTGGATCTTTAGAACTGGAACTTCCTTGTAGTTCCTGCTGAGTACAGCGTTCAAGAGGGCGAACATTAAGTGGATTAAGATGTGGGTAATGGACAAATCTCAAAATGCAGTTGTCAAAGAGAAAGCATGATAGAGTGAGGGTATTTGTAGCAGGGCTCTGCATGGATCAGTACCAGCTCTGATGCTAGTCAGCATTGTCATGAATGATGTGGAATTAAATATCCAAGCTGATAAGATCTGTGGATAACAGAAAACGGAAAATTGTAAGGACGGGACCCTGATACAGAGTCATCGGAGTCACTTAGGTCACTCCGAACAAGCTTTGGCTAGCTGAGGTGCTATATACGTGTTTCTGCAGAACAAATCTAAGCTGACTCATGGAGGAATAAGGCTAAGAAAACAGTCCTAAAGAATGAGGGGTTATACTTCATAAGACAGTGACCTAGAAAAGAACCAAGGCAATGACCTAGAAAAATGGCTAGCACAGCTGAGGAAGTCAACATTAGCTCCCAGCATGGTCGTGGGCAAAATCCTCTAATGGGACCTCTTGAGGTATAAACAAGGAAACTGGAGGACAAAGATGATTTTTTAGTAGATAACACGGGGCGGGGGGGGGGGGGGGGGAGGACTGGGGAAAAT
>JANHFX010025157.1:0-19372 GCA_027560015.1 Chloroceryle amazona
TCACACCAAAGAACTTGCTCCTCCTGCTCAGGGGGAACCTCCTGGGGTCCAGTTGGTGCCCGGTGCCCCTTGTCCTGTCCCTGGGCACCACTGACCAGAGTCTGGCCCCATCCTCTCACCCCCTAAAGGGGCCCTTCAGCTCCCCTCTCAGGCTGCTCTTCTCCATCAGAACAGCCCCAAGGCTCCCAGCCTGTCCTGGCCACATTGATGCTCCAGCCCCCCTGCAGCTTCAGTGCCTCCCTTGGACTCTCTCCAGTATTTCCCTGTCTGTCTTGAACTGGGGAGCCCAGAACTGGACACAACACTCCAGAGGTGGCCTCACTAGCGTAGAGCAGAGGGGGAGGGGAACCTCCCCTGACCTGCTGGACACACTCTTCAGAATGCCTGCTGCAGACCATTGGCCTTCTTGGCCACGAGGGCCCGTTGCTGGCTCGTGGGCAACTTGTCCCTCAGCACTCCCAGGTTCTTCTCCACAGAAGCTGCTTCCCAGCAGGTGTCCCCCCTTTCCCTGTACTAGTGCAGGGGGTTGTTCCTCCCCAGGTGCAGGACCCAACACTCGCCCTTGTTGAATTTGCAAACATCACTTGCAGACACCTAAACTTCTTCCAAATTAAACCCCAACCATTTTGCAGAGAGCCCAGCCAAGGGGTTAGGTTTGCTGAGGCCTCATGAGGATGTTTCACCTGAAACAATCCAGAAAACTCATTTTTCGCTCAAAAGAAACCAAAAAATTTTCAAATCTCTCTCCAGCTCACTCACATATGTGTCCATGCAGCTGCACGTCTGAGGGCACACGTGTGTGGAATGTCTTTACTACAGGGGCAAGCAAGAACAAGGCGAGAAAGTCCAGAGCCAGGAGGGGTAAATCGGGACAGCTCCACCTGATTTACAACCGTGAGAATATTGTCCCCAATTTCATCACCTCCCCCAGCCTGTTGGAACAGGACCTAAACCCTTCTGCTCTCTCAGATCTCTGGTGCTGTGGGAACCCTCTCGCTCTCCCTCCATTAGCATGGAACAACGGCTGCAAGGTGACAGCAGAATGCCCCTGTCTAACCAAGCGTGACGAGGAGTCAGCCCAGTAATGAATGGCCCTGGGGAGGAGAAAGGAAGGGTTTGTGCTGGGTAATTCAAGGGGGGGAAGCTCTACACCCAGCCCTGGCCTGGGGACGGCTGGGGCTGCTCAGCTCCTGGGGTAGTGCATGGGGCCAAGGCTTCTGCCCAGTGAGGGACAGCATCAGACGGGACTCGAGCATCGTGTGCGTTACTCCTGCTCCCAGAGCAAGGACAAGTGCCCATGAGCCCCGTGTCACAGGCTGCACAAGCACCACAGAGAGGAGAGCAGGGAGAAAATGGGCAGGGCTGCCTTTTTCAGCACGGCCACAAATTGGTCCCTCATAGAAAGGATTTGGAGGAGTTAGTGGGAAAGGTCCTCTTCTCCCCATGAGGAACGATGACATTTCCCTCTTAATGCTCTTAATTTGCTCCTGAGCATCTCTAAAGCACACGAAGGGACAAATTGCACACCCCAGCGCACCCCAGCCAGCCTGTCTGACCCCAAAGGGTGCCAGCCTGCTCATGCTGGGGAAGCACTCACTGGCTGGTTGGGGCCAGGATCGGAGAGGGAAGCTGCTGCCAGAAAGAGCCAACCCAGCCTGAGCTGGTGGAAAGGGTCTGCTGGACCAACATCTGCATTTGGACTGACCAGCTCAGCAGCTGCTGTTGGACTTTTCTTAGGTGCACGGAACAGAAACCTTCCTCCAGTTCTTGGGCTGCATTTCCACCTTGCTCCAAGAGCAGAGGGTCAGAGAAACATTATCCCCTGGGTTTGAGCCTTCTGATACATTCCTAACATGGACCAAGGGAAAAAGCTTCAGCAGAGAGGCCCTGGACACCACTTGGCCAGGTCACCCGTGTTCAGTCAAGGTTAATATAAATGAAAATAAGTGCAGAGAAATGCCAGAGGGACACAAAAGAGAGACAGCCCATCTCACAACCAGACCCACATGCATTCCCTGGCTGCACACCCCACCAGAGAGCTCAGCCAGGCTCACAGAGCTGCAGTGCAGAGGGTACCCAGGTCCCATCCATCTGGACCCCACAGGGCCAGGAGAGGCAATTCCAGCTGCTGAACAAAGCTGGCACCAGCAGAACAGGACAAAACCTGGCATGAACTAGCACAAGATGGTAATCAAACAGGTTCCCACCCGTGAGAGGTCTGGCAGCCTAAGGGAGAGCACATGTGAATGTCAGCCTTTGGGAGCAGACCCAAAAAAACCCAACCTGATGATCTCTGACAAATGGAAAATTTGCATTCCTGCTCCTTAAACACTTTTCTGTTTCATTGTAGGAAAAATGCAGGCTGTGCCCTGCAGACACCAAGGGGGGATTCTACCAGAGGAAAGCAGTGTCAGGTCCCTGCCTGCGTGGGAGGTCCCCATGGGCACAAGTCAGAGCGCCCCAAGATCATAATTTACAATCCTGGGCCCTGGCCCCAGCCCTTTTGAAGACCCTCTCCTTGGCCAACCACATAGAGTGGGCTGTGCTGGCCCTGTCCTGCCACTGCTCAACGCCACATCTCACCAGTGCTAGTCAGCCTGGGAAGGGAACTGTGGCTGAAGAGATGACACTTGGCCTGGATTTGTTTACAGAGGCAAGAGGCACCATAAACCTCTCACTGTTTGGCATGCTCACATCCTACGGACAAAGACAGGAGGATTTCAGCAGAGTGGATATACAGGGCTCATAGCGCAGCCATTGCTGGGCCAGCTCTATCCCACAGAGCCGAGCCACCGTTGCCCACAGGCTTCTTCAAGCCTGCCCAGCAAAACTGAGGCGGCCGCAGAAGGACCCACAAGAAGCGAAGAAGGAAATGGGGCCCCCACCCTAACAGGGGCCACAGCTCCAGCCAGCCCCACACAGCAATCCCAGCTCATGCCCATCCAGCGGGCAGAGAGACCTCGGTGTTCAGCACCCGGCTGGTGCCCACAGCTTGGTTTCAGGGCGCTCCCCAGTTCGCCAGCTCGATGGAGCCGTCTATTATTCCAGCTCAGCGAGGCAGAAGCGAGCAGGCTGCTGCTCAGTGTTAATGCCTTCGGGAAGCAGCTCTCCGGCCCCTTCCTAGCCTGCCAGGCTTTGGCCGTGACCTGGTGCAGCTCCCCATGCAACAGAGCCAGGGCCACAGCTACATCCCCTGGGGTGCCGCGGGCATCCCCTGCTCCCCAGAGCCGCGGGCTCGACGCTTACCGAACGTGGTGAGGTAGAACGAAGCTCCCAGGGGGGCAGCTTGTCGGGTGCAGAGCGAGACTCTGTGGACATTGCCAGGCTCCATGGCAGGACACCTCTAATTAGCCAGTTAATTGGAGCTCTCCCCGCCCAGCGCGGGAAAGCCAAGCAGCCGTTTAAGCCGGGAGCGACAGGCAGCGCGTTTCCATGGGACAGGCGTCCAACCGCCGCGCGTTTGAACGGCGCGGTTCCCATTGGCCCCACGGATTTGAACGGCGACCGCACCTGGCTGAGCAAACACGGCCTGAGCCCCGCGTCACAGCCACGGGCAAGGATGTGGACCTGAGACCCACACCGGCACCCTCCTCCCCTGCAGACCCCAGACCCACACCAGCACCATCCTCCCCTGCAGACCCCAGACCCACACCAGCACCATGCCACAGCCATCCTGCTGATGCATCAGGAATGAGCTCCTGGAAAAGGGGAGAAGCCGCAGCATTTCCTCTCCTCCTCAGTGCCAGGCTGTGAGTAACCCCCTGACTGTCGGTGCCATGGGGTTTCTCAGCACATGCTCAGCTGTTTTGGGAAGTGTCTGACCAGAGCACCGTGAGACAGCAGCATCCACAGCACTTTGGGGCAGTTATTGCAGGCAAGGAAAGGGCAGGGGAGAACTGGTCTGTGGGGGTAAGCCAAGAAAGGGAGGGGTGGCAGGGCATGGGTTACCTGCTTGGCTCTCCTATAGCCAGGACAGAGGCACGAAGCCCCCAGGGTCACTCTGCAAGACCCTAGAGCAGCCCTTTCCATCACCCAGGAGCTGGTGATGCACGCACCACCTCCAGACACTGTACCACAGCTTACTGGGAAGCAGACAGAGCTGAGCACAAGCTCTAGAGAGCATGAAGGAATGATGGAGATGGTTTCTCTGAAAAAAAATAACCCTCCTGAAGGCTGAGCTGTGTCAGAACTCTCTGCTTCCCACCCACAGATCCATGCAGCTCTGCACCCCACGGTGCAGGATCATGAGCAGAGTCCCCAGCAGAGTGGACCTGCTCTCACAGAATCACAGAATCGCTGGAGTTGGAAGGGACCTCTGGAGATCATCTCATCCAACCCCCCCACCAAAGCAGGTTTGCCTGGGGCACGTGACACAAGATCAGACCCAGGTGGGTTTGGAATCTCTCCAGAGAAGGTGACTCCACAGCCTCCCTGGGCAGCCTGGGCCAGGGCTTGGTCATCCTCGAGCCAGAGACATGAAACCCACCTTCTTGTTACCAAACCACCACAGGCTAACAACTACCTGAGGGGTTTCAGTGTGGGAACGTTTGCAAGCAGAGGTTGTTTCAGTAGGGTTTGGCCGCAGCTCAGTTGATTTCAGGACACAGTATCAACAAGTGTGTGATGGTCTAGACATTCCTAAATAATCTTCTGAAGGAGAGGAGTGGTGACATGACAACATTTGCTGATGATACCAGATTAATATAGAAGAAAAAGCACTTATGGGGATACACACAAAGGAAACTAGAACACCCCCTCACACCGCTGTCTGTGTTCATGGTCAGATGGCAGTCAGATATGGAACAGAGCTCTTTCCTTCCTTCTCCCATCACAAGGCAAAGGAGGCAAGAGATGATGCAAAAGGAAAGACCAGCTTCATTACTGAAGAGATGTGAAGCATGACAAGGATCATTTATATCCTAGACAGTTACTCACTGTCTCTCAAAACACCAGAACCAGGCAGCACCAAAAGATCGGGCAGCAGAGCTCAAAACCAACCTATGCATCCTTCATCTACTAAACGTCAAAGGCTCACAAGGGTTGAAAAACGAGCTCGGAGCTACCAGAGCAAATATACACCTACTAGCTCAGGAAGCCCTGAAGCAGCAGGCTGCAGCGAGCCAAGAGTGTACCCAGGGTCAAGCACTGCTGTGTGCTGGCCCATCTCTGCACTCTTCCAGAACTGGCAGGGATGGATCCTGCTGGAGTCAGGACACCAGGCTAGATGGGTCTCTGCTCTCACGTTCATTCCCCATGTCTGAGGTTTCTTAAGAGGCCTGTTTACAGAAGAATTCACTGGGAGAGAGCTGGTGTCTGGCTGGGATCAAGCATGATAACTGTGGCTGCTGAAAGAGCTCTAACCCTGCTCTGATACTCTCAGGAAACCGAAATAGCCCCGACTGTCTTCACTCTTACCTGTCCCACCACAGACCAGTACAACCTGATCTATTGCTGGAAAGCTTGTGGGTTGCTGAACTATGGGTAAGTATCTGAATGTCTTCCAAAAGGGTGAGCTCATCATCTGAAAGCAGAAAGTGTTTTTGTGTTTCTGCAGTGGGAGTTCTGTCTGGTCACACCTTATTTAAAGGTCAAGTGTACACACCACAGCAATGCCAGACAGACAGCTAGTTATAGCTGGGAAGGACTCTGGGGGACCAGGACTTATTGCAGTCCTCAACAACACTCATCCATTCACAAGCCTCGTGCTGGGAGCCAGAGCGTCCCTGGTGTTCAGGGATGCACTCTATGGGTGGCTATGGCTCTCACCAAGCAGCGTGAAGCTCTCACCAAGATGCACTTCCTCTTGAGCAAAACCAGCCTTGGACTCTGTTTAGATGCCACCAGGACTCCTGCTCAGATATCCCTGACCCTTTACTATGCACTCAGGGACATGCTCACCCACCATGCCGATGGGATACACTGAAGTGTCCCAGCTTACCTCTGTCAGTGGGGTCAAAGAGCTGATGCTGGGCAAAAGGACTCCACGGGATCCTTCCTACACAGGTCCAAAATCATTCACAAAGCAGCCCCTTTGGTTTAGGTGACAACGCAGGAGGTGCTTCAGAGCACTCCCAGAGCAGATCAGGTCACAATAGGAACGGAGCCTGCGGGCACCACAGCCGAGCAGCATCAGCCGGGCTATGGCTGTGCTGGAGTCTGGCTGCAAAAAACAGGGCACAGCCCCTGGGGACAGAGAGGTGCCCAAGCAGCTCAGAACGCTAACCTGCTTGAGGAAGTCACAGGCAGAACTGAAGTATGAGCAAATCAACATGCTTGTCTTGGTGGAAAAGATCACTGGGACAAGGTGGGACCACAGCCCTGTCCTCAGAGCCCACCCCACCTCCCAGGAGTTGGTTGGGGGGAAACATTCCCGCACCATAAGGTTGTTAACTTCTGTACTTACCACCACCAAAAGGAATCTCTGTGTGACTAACTCTCTAGCTGCTGTCCTCCCTCTTCTCCCACTAGGTTTTAACCATCAGAACCAGATGGCAACCCCAGTTCAAAGCCGGGCACGTCAGGGGTGTACAGTGCAGGGAAGGGCTGTGTAACAGGGAGCCCAGGAGTGCCTGCCGAGCTCCCCCACGGGCCTCACTTCACTCCTGGCTGGTTGCAAACAACCCCAAACCTCTGCAAAGATCCACGGGCCAGAGCAGGGTCAGAGCCAGACACAGTCAAAAGGCTCCAAACAGAGCCAGACCCAGCAGAGCAAACAAAGGCCCTCAGGGTAGCACTGCTGCCTCATTGCACCTTCAGCCAAGCTGGAAAAGGATTAGGCTCATTTATTTTACAGACAGTCTCCAGCTCCAACCATCTCATTACAGAGATTTTTGCAGTATATTGCAGACCATTATCTTACTCATCTCCACCGTGATTAGAACTTGCCAAATGCTGCAGGATAAGAGGTCCCCTCTGCAGGGACTCATGGGCTCATATCCCTGTCTCCACCCTAGCTTTGAGCCTGGTAGGGTTTTCACCTTTCCTTCCGCGCTTGTCTCTCCAGAACCCCTCCCTGCTGGCTGGGGACCTGTGGCTGATGCTTTGCTAACTGGTAATTTGCTTTCCCCAGTGAGCACAGTATTTCTGAGCCAGTCTAGAGGCAGGTTTGTTCTGCAGGCCACAAAGTGAGGAAGCGATAACCAGAGCTCAAGTCAGGCCTGCTGAATGCACAGCCCCTCTGCGTGGGCAGAGAAAGGGGCACATCCATGTGCTTAAGCCCTCCCAGGACTGTCAGGAGGGGTGTCCCACTCCAGCACAGTTGTCAAGGAAGACTGGTCACTTCAGTCCACAGGAGGACACTCAGAAACTACATCAGTGCACTCGTTGCATTCATACGCATTCACCGTGAGAGGCAAAGAAAGGCTGAGAACGAGCACATGAAAAGCAGGAGATCAGAGTCCTCTCCCAGGCTGGCAGCTCCCTACCAGGGTTGACTTCGGTGCCAGATGGCTCAGGCAGTGAGGCCAACAGCAGCATGCAGAAGATCATGGTAGCAGTCGGAGGCACTGCGCAGGGTCAGATGGGTGCGAGTCCTTCAAAGGCAGCAGCTGCCATCTACATTTCTGAAAGACAAAGCAGAGAGAGAAGATGAGAGTCCTCCAAAGACAGGACTCCTCCGTGCTGCAGACTTGCTATACTGTCATTGCCTTGTGATGGGCTGGGCAATCTTCCAGGCCTTCAAGAGTGCCTTGACCTCAGCCGTACGCTGACCCATCACCTGATCAGAGGCTTAGAGAAGAACTGATGATTGCCTGACTGCAATTATCACTACAGCAATTAATTCAGCTTTAAGGAGCTCAGCTGCTGTGTCTACAGACATACTCTCTCCTCTGCTCTTAAACAAGCCCAATGCAAAGTAATTTCTTCCCCATAGATTCTTCCCTTTCTTAATTACATCAACAAGTCCTGAAGCCACACCTACAATGAACCCCGACAGCCAAACCAGGCTCCCCAAGCAGGGCTTACCCACCCACTGCCCACCTCTCTCTGCACCAGCCATCTACTCCACGGAGCCCAGCGGGCGCTCTGGAACTTGTCACACAGCCTTAAGACAAATGTCTAAAACAGGGTGAAAGTAATCTCTCCCTCCATGTCCACGCTGCTGCCAAGAAAGCATGTGCACTCACACGCAAGCACGCTTAATTTCCTGTTTGGAAACAAGGAAAATAGCAAAGGGCTTAAACACTGGCAATTTCAGTGGAAAGCCATGATAACACCTAAAGGAACACGGGGTCATATCAGCAGTTAATGTGAATTCTTTGTCTCCTACAAAGAGCCTCAGGAGGTTCCCATCCTGGAAGAGAGCTTTCCAGAAGGCAGGTTAAGAGGCTCTGTCTCGTATTGAAAACGTCAGACAAAAAGAAAACAGAACAAATCAATAAATGAAAAGTTGTCAGGGCCAGAGGGTGTTTGCTCAAGAATCCTCAGGGTGGTAGTAAAAAGGCAAAATTGAATGTTAGGATTTGTTGGTGAAAAATGAGGGGCTGTAAAAGGGCCCATCACTGTGGCAGTGCACACATACGTGCAAGAGCAGCAGATGCCTTTAGCTCCGAGTCGTAACAAAAGGCTGTATTTTTACCACCCAACATAATTAAACTGTACCGGCCATAGCTGTGAGTTGCTGTGGATACCAAAACAATCAGACATCTCCACAGAAGAAAGACACGCCACGGCTTCTGAAACCCAAAGGTAAAAACCTTGGCTCAGGAAATCCCCCAGCCGCAGGTTGCCAGACACCCAGAAGCAAAATCAGGGTTAGAATCACTGAAGCTTGCCCTGTTTTTATTCTCTTTTGTAAGGATTTGCCACTGGCCATTGTCCCTGCTGGATTCTGTCAGAAGAGATGGCTCAGGGCCTGAAAAACAACTAAGGGCCTTCTTGGGAACAGAGCCAAACGTGCAGGCAGGAGGGGAAACTAAGGATTGGTGGCTGCTGCCCAGAGGTGCTGTGCCCAGCCATGCCCAGCACAGGCAAACCAAAAAAAGTCCTCCAAATTGTCAGGACCCCTCCTGCTTCAGGCAGCTCTTGTGCTCCACATGAGCGCCTTGGCCGAGGCTGGAAGGAAGGTGACCACAAGGTTCTGTGATTTTTGTGGCACCTTGGGCAGGGAGTGAGGAGAAAAGGCAGCTCTATCTCAGCAGGAGGGTCTGGCAATCAGAGAAGAGGTTTTGCCCAAGTATTCTCAAGCTCTGTGTGCATCCAAGGTCATCTTTGCCCCCTGAAACGGAGGGGGGAATCTCTGATGCAACCACACCAATTCCCACCATCCCAGGCCAGACTGCAAGTGCCATGGAGCAGAGACTTCTTGCAGCCAGGCAGAGGGCTATTCCAGAGATGCTTTTGCAGCAAGTTTGAAGACAGACCTGGTGGACATTAATCTAACACAGGTCATTTGCCAGGGGGCCCTGGAGGCTCCCAAAGCAGGCCTTGCAAAGGCAACTGCAGAAAGCTCAGCTCTGGAGGAGACTGTCCTCCCACACGACACGAGAAAGGAAAGGGTCATGAACATTAAGGCTTTAACTTTAACCACGTTCCTGGAGGAGGTGACGGGAAAGACAGCAAAGAGCTGCTTGCTGGTATATGGGGTGCCCTGACCATAACCCAAGAGCCTGCCCAGATCAGCTGGGCTCTGTGAGTGTAGCCTGGGCTAGAGAAGATCCCTCCCTGGGCTCCCCATACGCTGGACCAGGCACTGAACAGAGCTGCAAATTGCTGAGGAGACCCTGGCAGGAGAACAGCAGCTTGGAGTCATCTCCCAGGTGACTTCCCAGCTAGAGGTTTAAAAGCTGCCAATCTGCACCGGATCCCTCCTGGCAGAGGAGGAGCACACACACGCTCCACACCCTCATCACCCTTCAGGGCCTAGAAACAGAGCCTGGCAAACAAGGGGAGGATCAGGGATCTGTAAAGGCACAGGATGGCCAAAAAAATCACCCTCGGATTTCCCTCTAACTTGGCCAGGGCTGAGGGAAGGGGTGGCAGAGACTATGGAAGAGCAAATGTCCACACTCTAAATCACACCTACTGCATCCCCCAGCCAGTCACATCATCCGCCTGCTCCAACACAGAGCAGAAGGTAAAAGGGAGGGAAGAGGGAATGGGGTGGGGACAAGGGAAGTCACCCAGAGATGTCCAAGCACCACATCAGCTCCTGTCACTGAGCCAGCAACCAGTGCTGGAGGAACGGGAGCTGGGGTGGCAGGGACTGGGTCTGTCCCACCCCACCTGCAGCCAGCATCCTGTGAACCAGGGGCTTCTCAGGACTTGGTGGGCACGTGAAGCTCAGCAGGTCAAGCAAAAATGGTGTAGTCTGGGGGAACCTCAAGCCAAAACTGGAAAATGTGGCCAGAGAGACCAGTCTGGCCTCCAGGAAGGACAAGGAAACCTTCTGAGCTGGCTCTGGAGCTCACCTGTCTGCAGCTCTGTGCTGATGAAAGCTGGCTTTGAATTTGGACCTTGCCTAAAGAGAGTCCAAGCTAAGCAGGATGAATCCTCTTGAGCTGTGTTTATCTCCAGCGATGACAGAGGGAACCTAAACAGCCAGCCAGACTAGATTCATCATTCCCGCATGGCCACAGTTTGGTGAGACAAATCCTCACCTTGGTACCTGGCAGCAAATAACTATTTACAGCATCTCAGCCCTATGGGGGGACCCCAGCAGCTCTCTGTGCTGGTTTGTCCCACAGTGGGCTTGTTCATCCCACCACACTTGGTTCCTGCTCCCGGACCACCAAAAGCGCATGTTTAGGAGTCCTAAAGGTCCTAAGGAGAAGTGCTGTACACAAGGAGCAAACAGTGTCATTTCTCATCTTCTCGAGCTCTACAGCAGCTGTTCCTCTCTTGAGCAAGGTCACCAAGAGTGTTCTTCACCCACCTCCTAATTCAGAAGGGGCTCAGCTCCACTCGGGAGCTCGCGCTGCTGGAAATGGCTGTTTGGAGGAGCACTGATGTTGCTTTCTGCTGAGTCTGAACCTCAGCTAGCAGTAGATGGGTTCCCAAAGCACACACTTCCCAGCACTGGAACACACTGGAATACACCACGAAGTACAAGCCTCAGTAAAAACTGCTTGGAAATCATCTTCCTAATGATTTTTTTTTCCTGGGTAGATGACTCGATACTTTTCTTTGTAGCTCTGTCAGCTGCATTTGAATCCCTTGCTGTGCTCACGCTTTTCTTCCCAGCCTGCCCACACATACCCAGAAAGTGCCAAAATGACAGCACGAGCCCCAGACCAGCAAAACCAGGATTAGCAACATCCTCAGCGAGGCAAGAAAGTGTTAAAGTCTGTTCTCAGGCTGACTGGCTGGAGTTGCTAATTGTTAACATCTGCTGCAGGAGAATCAAATCCGGGTACAATCACTGGGAGGGGGGAGAGAGAAAAGCTACTTGCTGGAAAACTCCCGGAGAAATGCAAAAGAGGGAAGTTTTGCCCAATATAAGCAGCAGATACTGTGTCTAAAAAGCCAACCCAGCTCTCCGCAGCGAGACCGCTCGCGGTGACCCAGTGGCGTGGGGCCCGCGAGCAAAAGCACAGCGGGCGCAGGAGGGAGCTCTTCTTTAGTGATGTGCATGAAGAAGGTGGGACTTGGAGCTCCTCCAGGTACTGTTCTTCCTCCAGAGATCCATTACAGCGCTCTGGCATGTTTGCAAGCCTCTCTAGATCCCAACTGAAACAGGCATTTGGTTTAACTGGTTCCTTCGCAGGAGCGGGACCTTAGGGTTGGCTGCAGGAAGCCCATTACAGATGCCCAGCACCGTGCCAAGAACCTCCACGGTCAAGATCAAGACTCAGCTGTGTGTACAATGTACTCTGTACGTGTTACAATGGGATCTAACCTACATCAAAGCACCCTCATGATGGGTTCGGGAATGGGCAGGAGGACTGGACAATATCTCCTACCATTCCCAAAGGAGTTCAAGGAGGAAACAGCAAAGCTACTAATTGGGACAATATATGAAGACTGGAGAAACAGAGTCTGGGAAGTGTCATTTCCACTTCTGTGGCTCCAGAACAATGGTGGAAAGTTTCTCATTGCTTCAGAATTAACCCAAGATACCCCAAACCCAGGAGCACGCATTTACAGCCCCTGCAGCTCCAGTCTGGGCCAAACAGAACTTGCTGATGAAAATGCTCAGCAGAAAGGGTTATGATCGTTTCTTCAAAGGCTTTGTTTAGTTTACAATACAAATACTTCTTGCTTCTGGTATCAATTTTGTGGGTATAAGAGGGTTTTTAAGCCTGGGTTGTCTCCTCCCTGTATGTTCCTATTTACCATGAACAAAGATTCCACCTTCACAGCTTGGCTAGCATCATGCCAAGAGTGCACGGGGACAAGCTTAAGGGAAGACAGTATCATGGAATGGGTTGGGAGGGACCTTAAATGGTCATCTCCTCCTACCCCCTGCAGGGAGCAGGGACACCTGCAACTACAGCAGGTTGCTCAGAGCTCTGGCCAACCTCACCTGGAAGATTTCTAGGAATGGGACAACCTGGGCCAGTGTTCTTGTAATATCTGCTCATGAAACCAACTGCCACAAGACTGGAAAAAGCAGAGCAGGGCTGCTGGCCTGAGAAGATGGCCACCCACGCCAGCAGAGGCGCTGGAGGTGAACGGATGGGACCAGTATTGGGACAGCCATGTCACATGTGCACAAGCCCTTCAAGAAGGGAACAAGATTTGCCTTTGGTGAAGTCAGAACATTGCCCCCATGGCCACCCCTAGATTCAGTCAACCGGGCAGCATGGGGATAGGTCTCAGTTTGTCCAGGTTCCGCCTGCCATGCAAAGTGCAAAATGACACCAAAAATCAACATGCCAGACTAACAGGGGAGCTGGGGAGGCCCAGCAAGATCCTAACACGAAGCATGAGGCTGCAGCAGGAGATCTTGGATATAGGCACCAACACAGATAGTCAGGATAATGATGTGAACGTGGTGGTGAACATACGGCAGAAACAGTGACACCATAAAGTGATACCTAGAGCAGCAACAAGGCTGGACAGAAAAAAGTAACCAGACTTTAGGTGAAAGAATTGTGTTCATCAACAGGCACGTGAGAAGACCCAGCAATGGGAAAAGTGAGGCAGGAACAGGCTCCAGAGGTGGCATTAGAAGACCTGTCACTAGAAGCCGCACAAATGAACGCATGGGGCTAAGAAAGGGACCACAACATTCAGGACTGGCACTTGGGGTGGGGGCAGGGACACCACAGAGCTGGGTCTGAAGCAGCGATGGAAGAATGGGAACATGAAGGTCTGGGTATACTTTGTGGTCACCCTCTTGAGCCCTGTGGCTGAGGAGGGTTTGAACCTTGGTTTCCATGTGGCCAAGCAGCTAACAGGGCTACTGTGAAAAAAGTGACACCTTACTCTTGCTAGATTTCAGGAGAAAACCAGCAGCCCAGTCACCCATGACATAGCCACTTATCACCAGAAGGTTCAGCCGCTGGTCTCAAACACAACAGAGCATCCTACCCACAGCCCAGAGAGAGGCGCCGGTGGTTTTGCAGAAGAGCTGGAGACCCACAAATCCTCCAGAATGTTTCCACTGCCCCTTGGCCAGCTCCACAGGCACGGGGTGTCCTTGGTTTGTGAAATGGCACAGAGCATTTCTGTCACTAAAGCAGACTTAGGGATAACTGAGCAAATGTCATTTCATCTATCAGAGCATCCAGGCCAACATTAGAAACCATCAGAAAGGCAAGAAAATAAGGAAATGTAAATTCATCGTGCTAACAACGGGTGGGTACTCCAAAACCATAGGGACCCTCCCCCACCAACCCAGGGCAGGAGTACTCTGCGCTTACCTCAACTGAGGAGGAACCTGGGAGGTACTTCCCACAACCCAGACAGACCTGCCAGGCACACTGTGACTACACGGGACACAAATAGACATTGTCCCCCTAGGAACCCTAAACCCTAGGGCCAAGGGGAGCCTTGAGCACTCCAGCAAATCCTCTAAACACAGGTCCCCTCAACTGAGCAGCAGTCTCCAGGCTCCAGTCCTGCTGTTTCCCTCTGAGGTTCTGATTGCTTCTCTTCTCCTTGCCCAGGAGCAGTGATCACTGTCCCAGAGCTCCCCTCCCACGCAGGACGGGCACAAGAGAGCGCCCAGCACATCAACATTTTCACTGTTCCTTACACTGACATCTCTCTCCAGCCTTTTTTCTTTTTCCCTGAGGAGTTTGCTTACTTTTTTTTTTTTAAACTACCCTTAAAACACATCAACTACAAGTTAGCAACAGTCCTCTCGAGACCTACAATCTTCCACTGCGAGAGTCTCGCGTAGCAACCATATATATGACATGTTAACCACACGGATGACAGATGGAGTATTAAGAGCACTCAATCTAAACCACCTTCCTCCCTCCCCATTCTCAAGGGGCTCCACCATAACCTTTTACTTAACTGTACTCTAACTCGCGTTCGGAAGGAGATCAGGTTACTGAGTCGAAGAATTATTCGGGCTGGAGGAGATCCTCAGGAGAGCACCTAATCCCCACCTCCTGCTCAAAGCAGGGTTAGCATCAATTTCAGAGCAGCCTGCACAGAACTTTATCCAGCTGGGTCTTAAAAACCTCCAAGGATGGAGGCTCCCCCACCTCTCTGTACAACCTCTTCCACTGCTTGACTGTCTGCAGAAGGAAAATTTCACCCCTCTTTATGCCAAAGCAGAACCTCCAGTTATTTCGGTCAATGATCCCTGCCAACCCTCCCGCTGCACACCTCAATAAAGAGCCACTTTCTGTCGTCTTGATAATCTGCTCCTAGGAGGCTTTGAGCCTCCTCTTGTGCTGACGAAACCACCCTGGCTCCATCAGCCTCCTCAGTGAGGCCAAATTTCAGTGTTAAGTTTCTTAGTATTTTCTCCCAAGTCACCAGTGCTCTCTCCAGGCAGTGGGTCAGCCCAGCGTGGGTTTTGCTATGACTCTCAGCAGCTTCTCCAAGGGAAAACTAGGGAATAACTGAGTCTGTCCCACAGTGACTCCAGAGCACGGCCGGAGCACCGCTCCATGGCCCTCTGTGGATCACATTCCCACTGGTAACTATTTTTGAGAGGTATCAGGTGGCATTTTCTAAATCAACTTATTCAAATGTACTGATCGGCAAAGGGGAAACCGAGATCCTGCCACCTTACTGCGGCGAGAGGGCAGGGACTGGTTATGCTGACAGCAGATAAAGACCAGATACAAACCAGAGACCGCCAAAACTGTGCAGGAGGGTGCTCCTCAGCTCGGAGCCCACCAGCTATCAGCAGTGGTGAGGCACCCTAGTAGAGCATAAAGGATGTGCCAGAGATCAGACGCTGCCCAGGCCAAGAACTGGAGCTGCCCTCACCGCTCTGCCCAGGAGCTACCCTGGGACCTGACCTGCTCCTGCTCCCAAAGCAGAGCCTCTTCTGCCTGCTGGGAGCAACTGCCTTTGGCCAACAGCAGGGCACTTAGGTGGGATCCAGGTCTATGATGTTAACACAGCTACTCCTGGCCACCAGCGCAGGAATCTCATTAAAAACCACCCTCTGAAGACTTGTCAGACGCGATCCGCTTTCCAGCAGAGCACACAGATCACCGACTGCTCCTGCTTTAATCTGCCCCCGATTTACAAATGCACCAGTGTCCCCAGATCTCACTCTGGCTGGGGGTTAAGTCTCAGCTGCCTGCTGGTTACCTGCTCCCACTCTAAACCAAAACATTGCTACACCCTTTATGTTTTCCCAAACTTGTGCAACTCCTTTGGTCTTCCCAGATTTTTTACACATGGGCAGCCAGGATTCAGAAAGCTGCTTTGCCAATTTGTTTTAAACAAACAAGTTCCAGTCCTGCTCAAGTTTCCAAGACTCTAAAACATTATCTTGTGTTTAACATCCCCCCCGCCTCGTTACCAGTGCAACCAGAGGTATCTCCATAGCCTCGTAAAGAGGAGTAGATCATCCAGCTTCTCCCCAAACACAGGAAGCCTTCTACTTCTCGCTGCTGTTATTAGCAATCAGTTGGGGTTTTTAACCTTTCCCAACAGTATAAACACCACTGATGAAATGTATTTTGTTGTACAGCTATTAAAATATTTCTCACTGCCCTGAGATGTATTTGCTAGGCTTTTTCAGTTATCTTTAGCTTTCCTTATTCATTTGCCTACCTTCCAAAATACCTACTTTACAGTAACAACTACTTATCAACAGATTGCTCTTAGTGGATACTTTTTAGAAGATAAAACCATGATTTACTGGGGCAGACTCTTTGCAAAACCAGTGGGGAAGCAAACAAAGGCACCTACAGCAGCACACAGCAGTACCCAGCACAAAGCTGAGAAGCTCCTGGTTTCTCCAAGGGTAGAACCCAAACTCTTAAGAGATGGTTCTGTGAAAAAAAATCAAGCCAGAAGCACTATTTTGGAACATCTACTAATTTAGCTGGCCATCCAGTTTCCATCAAAGCACCAGAGAAATGCTGATACTACCAAAAGCTGCATTTTATGAGTTTTGTAAAAAGTCTCTTCACGCTCGTAAAACTCCATACACCTGTCACTGGCACATGGACCTTGCCCTTAGCTCGAGAGGCTCTGCTGTCAGCTCACCAAAAGAGTGTTTCTAGGTGTGAAAAGCCACGCCATGCATCGACAGAAGATACCACTCTTCCAAGTATCAGAAAGAATCAAAAATTATCATCATTTACCGCATTCCAAACGTGAATTAACTCCAAATACCTAAACAGAGCAAGTGGAAAGTGCCGCTGCCCTCCCACGGTGTGCTGGCCTGAACCCGTGAGGACCAGACAGGTTGTGTCCTCAGTGGGTGGCAGCTCTTCAGAGCCTGAGCAGAATATCCACCAGGGCTCCTAACCAAGAAAGCCAAGTCCGGGCACACACAGCCGTGACGTTCTGCTTGAGCAAGCTTTGTTTACTACGCAAAGTGGTTTCAAAGTTTAATTTATGAAGTGCCTGGCAAAGATGGGAGCAGCGAGTGGCAACGCTCACCGATCAGCTGCAATCGCTGCACAGAGCCCGGAGACTCCGGTGAAGATTTCCAGGCAGGTCTAGCCATGCTCCTGTTGGGTTTACCATTTACTAGTGCAACTCCACAAGATAAAATTTAACTTCTCAGGTACAGAGATGAAATTTCTATTAACCAAGCGTTCCAGCAAATCCCTCATGTGACTACGGACAGTGCAGAGAAGATCTGTGCCTACCACGGTGCATCGCAAGCAACCAACCCAAAAGTTTTGCTTATAAACAGAGGAGAAAACAGGAACACTGAAAATGTTCTAGCAGCATTTCACAGCTATGGAGACAGAGGGGCTGATTCTAATCAAATTCTCTCAAGATAGAGCAGAAAACAGGAGGCCACAGAGAAATAATCTGATTCGGCCATCACAGAGAAGTCAGGTAGCTGGAGTAAAATCCTGGGATTGTCTGAGGGGTGAGGTGGGAGAAAGAGGAGATAGGACAGGAAAAAATAACTATGGGAAATAATTATGCCTAGACCAAAAAAGGATCCCATTTTCCCCCTTTCCATATTAAAAATGAATCGAAATTAAAAAACAACAAATTAAAACGGAGGAAATGAAATTCCATGGCAGACCATGTGCGTTAAGCCTCTGGGATATATTGCCACAGAGCAACGTGGGAGCAATTCAGTAAAACATTGGAAGTGGAACTACATAAGAACAACATCTGCGATTCCCGAGTGAAAGAAAGAATACACTGGATATAAAGTTTCATCTATCCAGGCATAAGCAAATTAACGTGACCACCAAGTTGTCTCCTCCACGGGCAGGTTACTCCACGTCTGTCTGCGTTCTGGGGCTTTCCTCCACAGTGTGCCAAGCAGTCTCTGCCTGAGATAAGCTGGGTGCCTGAGTAGGTGGGCTGTGACCTGACCCAGTTTGGCAAGCCTCTCGGCTGGCTACACAGATCACCTTTCAGTTTTCGGCGGCTTATTGTGCAGCTTCTCATAAAGAGAAACAACACTACCCACTTTTTTTTTTTTTCAGCAGAGATTATCATCTGTGACATAAAAAGAGCAGATGAAATTTCAGCCAAACCTATTAAATAAATACCTGTGGAGGAGCGAGTGACCCTGGAACGTTCCGGTGGAAATATGGCTATATTGGAAGGTTCTCAACACCCTAAAAAAATGGGTTTACTGGGGAAATAATCAGATTTTATCTGGAGAGGCTGCTGCTGCAGAGCCCCATCGCTAACCCTAACAACAAGGACCCCCAGGAGCAGCTTCCTGCATATTCACACTCCCATGTTTTAGGGTAAATGGGAGTCTGAGAAAGTCTGACAGTGACAAAAATTGCCGTAAGTGGATCAGGAATGGACGGGGAGGTCTGAGCCTCCTCGGGGAAGAGGAGAGTGAACACAGGTGACGTGCAGCCACAAAACCCGTGCAGGGCAGGAGCTACTGAGGCTCAGAGAGCAGGAGACTGCGTGTCCCCCCCCAACTTTCCCACAAGCCAGCCCCAGTTTTTGCATCTCTGACTTAGCCTTAGCCCCGAAACATTTCAGGTAAGCACATCTGACTGAGCTCAAACACCTGGGCTTCCCCACAGAACCACAGCCCAAGAAACCACTTCTGTCCTGGAGAACAACGCCAGCCAGCTTCCCATTTCTACCCAACAAAAGATCCCGCGGGTCCCAGAGGGCCCCGGGCACGCAGCGCTGGGGAACAGCCATGATCTGTGAACCCTCCTGCAGCCACAGGAGGAAAAACAGGGCACCAAGAGCCACCACCTCCCCACCAGCCCAGGGAGAAAAGCCCTCACCTCCTGGCACTGCCACCTCTCCAAAGCCCCTTCCACCTCCAGCCAGTCTCCAAAGGCGTTTGCCCTTCATCCAGCGACAGAAACACACAGAAGTGATCGCAAACCAAGGGAATGTGGAAGGACCCTACCTGCCTTGCCCGGGGCCTGCTGAGCACAGGGAACAACTGCCATGTCTCTCTTCAGCTCCATAGGTTGAGCCAGGCTGTAGTTTCGACATTCCTTGCAACTTTCCACCAGCACGCATGATATGTTCAAACTTGAGTAACTCCTCCCTCCTCCCTGCCTCCGCACACACAGACAGGCCCAGGAGATGGCCCTGCCTCTATCATCCCAGTTCCTATAGCAACTCCTGACCCAGCAGATGGAAACAGAGCTGTTTTCTAGGCAAATCTGCCTCCTTGGATTCCTCCGCTCTTCCCTGCTGTTGGCCCCTCCTTGCTCCAGTGCTCTCCCTCGGGGCTGCTCCGCTGGCACTTGGCCCAGACTTCGCCTGGAGGAAGGCCAAGCTTTGAATTCATTTAGTAAAACCACAACATAAAGCAGCTCTCCTGCTCAGGAAGCAGGGGGTGAATTTTGAGGGGATTTAACTTCCTTCTTCCCCTAACAGC
>JANHFX010025158.1:11449-27280 GCA_027560015.1 Chloroceryle amazona
TTAATAAAACATGAATTAATCCAAGAATCCTAGTGCATGCTACATCCAGCAAAAATTATTAGCTTGAATATTGATAGCTCCACTCTTGTATTTGTAGGCATGGTAAAGAAAGAAATACTTCTTGCAAGAAAACGTTCTGGTCAAGCCTAACTCCCAAGTCAGACGTATTTCAGTGCAAACAGGGACTCCTTCCACGGTGGTTATGCTGTATGAAGGTACACACTGGCATTATTTCATACCAGGATTTTGGCTTTCCAAGTCAATTCCATTCCATTCTATTTTTTTACCTAGCAATGCTTTTCAGCTCGGTACAATGCAAAATAGAGTGAACCAGTACAATCCTGGAGATTGGGCTGAATGCCATTTGTTGGCCCAAGAGCAACTGGTCCCAATAAAACAGGGTTTATTTGAAGTAGGAAACTGCCCAAAGTATTGTTTCTGAAGGAAGACAGCAAACTCCTGGAGAAGTGGAAAATGTTCCCATGGAAAAGAGAAAGCCACACCTGGAAGCTTCAGGTATTTGCTTATTATGAAACTTGATCTTGAGGACAAGACAAACTTACTCAGCATTTTTACCACTTCTTGCTGCTGGAAATAGGTGATGCATTTGAAGCGTATGCAAAGCAAAGTGTCTGTGGAGACCACCATTTCACAACAACCTGAACTCCTCTGTTTATTAGCAGAGGCTACACCTGTTTTTTTCAATACTATACACAAGGGCCTATATAATTTGAGCTGGAAGAATACGGCCATAGTTGACAAGAGTAGGTGAGGCCAAATGCTTTCTCATGCAGCTCGGCAATATCGCAGTCACGCAGCATCTTCTCAAAACATAACAAAAGATGACACTTCATCAGACAATGTAGATGTGCCAGGCAATAAATCTTGCAGCAGAAGGCTCCTTCCTATTTTAATTCTACTCGTCACTGATCGGGAGATACAGTTGTCTTTCTCAAGACAGACACAGGAGAGGCAAAACCAAATCAAACACCTCAAATAACTTGGGAAAGAAAAACAAAAAAGAAAACAAAAACCCAACAACTAAACCAACACAGAAATGCTCAGGGTTTCATTTAAATCCTGCCTTATTCATCCGGGTCTAATAGAAATAGCCCATGCCACTGTTTGCACAATTCCTGAGATCAGTCAATGCTGTCCTGCAGCTCCCTGCACTATTCCGAACAGCAAGGAGGCTGGTTTCTGTTGGGCACATCCATCTGTTTCCCCCTCCCCTTTCAACAGATGCATCATTTCAGCCCCCAGTATGGAACAGGATGGAGATCCCCCCGCTGTGACTCGCACACCTCTGCACTACCAGCCACAAAAAGGTGTCCCCACAGCTTTGGTACTGTGCACTGTTCTAGAATCTTTCACCTAAATGTTAGCCAACAAAGCTGGTTTGCAGAGGTCCACAAGAATGGGATTTGGCATCTGACCATTGTTGCTGCCACAGCATGAAAAAAGGGCTCTCACACAGACCAGTATGGACTACAAAAAAGAAATACATCTAGAAAGAGAGGAAACACTTGGTCACTTAGTCCGTGCCAAGTTCTGTGTTTTACTGGTTACAGCACCAGGCTGCTCCAAGCTACCTCCTTTAAAGCTATAGATACGTTACTGCTGTGTGGAATGATCTTGACATAGGAAGTTTTAGCTTTCCATCCACAGCTGCAAAATCGGGCACCTAAAGTACAAAATGAGATCGCAATGCCTGGTCCCCAGGTTCTCCAGCTAGTAGGAAAAATTAGCAGTGACAGCAGTAAGAGTCAGAAGAGTTGAAAATGTTATCTCAAAGAACAGGTTCAGATATATTATCTAGCAAAAAACTATTTGTGTATCAGTGGCCACTTTTCCTTCAAAAGAAATGCTCCAGTGCTAGCAGCTCGGAGCTCACAAATAACCCTTTGACAAGGAGCCAGCATGCATTCAGCAAGAATATACAGCCTACTGGGATCAGGACTCAAACCAGCTTCCTTCTCCTTCTTGTTCTTCCACAGCTCCCTGCGTGCCTGTGGGTAAATCACTCAATCTTCCCTGCCTAAATTCCACATTTGTCTAAGAGGGATAATCACTCTTTGCTACTACAGAGGGCCCTTGTCAGGGTACATTTACTAGTGATTGGCAGGAGCCTAGGTACTGCAGACAAGCACCACAAAAAAAAATCACCCCCTGCCCCAAATGCTTTATAAAAAACAAATGTTCCTTAAAAAGCAGGTTTCAGATTCAGTTCCCTAGTAGTTACCACAAAGAGCAGCAATTTAACAACAACTCTACAAATATAAAAAATAAAATCCCAACACAATTTGACAACGTCCTTCCAACCTGACATTAAAAAAGCCCTGCATTCACAATTACATGCGATAAAGATAATGCAAAACGAGAGAACAAAGAAAGCGGGCAACATTCTTCCTTCTAGCCTAAAGAAAAATAATAATTAAATTATAGTGCACTCAGTTTGCCAGATTAATAGGTGATGTGACAGGTCCTTAGTTCATTTTGGGACAATCTGAGAACGGAATGATTAGCAGCGTATGATGACAGTGATCACTAGCTGGTTCCTGGAGAGCTGATAAGTTATTAAGCTAAACAATGCATCACTATTATGAGCAAGTCAGTGCACTAACTGTAATTTCCTTGAAAGCTGAGCAGTGCATGATTATACTTGTCCACTCAGACTCCCTGCTGGCAGCTCGGTATTCTGCTATTGTTCTGAGCTCCAGAGTCTTCCCAGTGCCCAGGATACAGCCACGTGAAAATGTATTCTTCACATTCAGCCTTCGTTGTGGCAGCTGTCATCTGAAGGATACTGGGAAGAGAGACATTCTCTGTCCTGAAGCACGGCTATTAGAGCCCCTAAAACCATGTGGGTTGGTTTGTCAGCACGAGCTACCTCTCATTTCTAGCTGAGGCCATTTCCATTTCAAGAGTGCTCTTTGGGGTGACACACATACAGCTACACATATATTATACACACACATTCAGACTCCTGTGCACAGAACTGCCACACACACAAGTCCATTCCTGGTTGGTTTTCTGACTCTTGGGAAAAGTGCTGTTATTACTGGAAGCTCACACAGACATCTCTGAACTCCCATTTCTCTCCCAAGGTTTAAGCCAAGATGACAGAGCACACCTCCACTAACAAGCCCACAAAAACTACAAACAGAAAAGGCAGAAGCAAAAGGCAGCAGCAGTGGGATGACGAGGATTTCAAGCGGCTAGCAGAAACATGGACTGAAAACACAGCCTTCATCTCTCCCACCGAAGAGAGGCAGTTCTAGTGTCGAAGAGGATGCAGGACCCAGGAAAAACAGTCAGGTCCTACTGCAGATGTGCTTGGTGAGATGGAATATGCCACTCACCCTCCTACGTGCCTCAGTTTCCTCCTCTGCAAAGAGCACCAGCAGCATCTCCCCAGCTCTCAGGGGTGCAGCCAGGACGCCCTGGAACAGCCGAGCGCTCGGCGCCTGCTGACTGCAGGGATTCCAGCAGCACGGCGGGGCCATGAGGGGGCCTGATGCTGCACTGCTGGAGAAACAGAGCAGAGCGAGTCCCTCACCCACGGGGTTATGTGGGGAGAGAACAAAGACACCCCCGTTTTGATTTGCTAAACAGATTCTCAGAAACACATCTTGACTCTCGCCTGCGTGAGCACTCACACTCGGCCTCCCCTCCCGCTGGTGCATTTCTACCAGGCTCTTGTCCCGAATGCCAGCAGCGAGTCTGTCCAGGAGGCAAATTCTGTAAAACCCTGAAGTGTTTTACCCTCCAACAGCACCAGACATTTCAGACCATAAGCCCCATTGGCTTCCAATGAGCCTTGGGGTGCCAAGTGCTTAAGTAGGTTGGGTTTTGTTTTGTTAAATGGGACTTAGGTGATTTTGAAAATATTATCGTGTACCTTACATTAGATTTGATGGAAAGTGAATGTTAAGTGGGAAGAAAACCTGACACTGAGAACATTTGACAAGTGCTTAAAAGATAGGTCCTAATTCATTTTAAACTTTGTTTTATATAAGACTCATTTAAGGAGCACCATGAAATTCTTTCATTGTCTTTTTCTCTGTGCTGATCCTGCAAGGAATGTATAATCAGTAATATGGTTAAACAAGCCAAGGGAAAAGTACCACTCTATTCTGAATCCAGGAACTGTTCTATTCCTGTCACTGAGTTTTTTCAAATGCAAGTGAAGGAGAAAAAAACGTTACTGGTGGAATTAAAAACATAAAACGAGCAAATGTAATATTCCAAATGTGATACGAGGAACACACACAGAATAACCCTTCCCTCTAGTTTTGGGAAAAGGTTAACACCATTGCTATTTGCACACCTCATACCTTCACAAATAAAATCACTCCTATCTGCACAACAAGACCAAATCATCTGACCATTCTCCTGGGCAGTAAAGAAAGGTTAAGAAGTCAGGAATTTCTACTCCAGCTTGGAAATTAACCACCCCATAGCTGCCCTCCTGCAACTGTCTGTGAGCCCGTGCCATAAATATAACTGAAATGATCGGGCTTCAGAGATGGGGGGACTTTGGTTGGTTTTTTGGTTTTCCCCTGAACTTGGACCGCATTCAGCAAGTTTAGAGCAACTTCCACAACGCTGGAGGTGGGAACTGTTGATTCGGGGCCAGGAGTTTCATCAACTGCTTTGCTATAATCCTCCAACTACACCCTCAGTTACCCAGCCAGAGTCTGCACCTAAAGATAGAGCCATTTACCATGGCCATCTACAAATCCATAAGAAAATGGCATGGTTATGTTCCAGTCAGTGGGATCTCAAAAGGAGATAAACAGCAATAACATGCCATGGAAGACTATCAAACATGGATTAACAGCCAAGGTTGTATCCGTTTAAAGACTCAGTTATATGCTATAAACACAGAAGAAAATTAATTTAAAGCATATGCTCATGTACAAAAGGACAGACTCAAGTGAAGCATTTTGCACATACTGTTTATCACTTCTGCTTGGGTTTTTTTTCCACCAATAACTAGGTTGTGATCACCTTTACAATGTGATAACCATTCAAAATACACTGCTTCATGAGATCATTAAAAGCTGATAGATAGCCATATTAGTTTGGGACTATTTCAAATTTAAATCATTGCCTAAGATTACAATTCAACCACCATCTGAATGAACAAAGCCATTCAAAAGGGTACAGGACACACAAAGTCCTTTCACATTAGTCATTCCAGGCTGATTTCACACTCCTATGCAAATGAAAAGTATTTCTGGCCTGTCACAGTGTAAAAGCTACCAGGGGATAGCTCAGTGATATGGTGCAAACCCTTCCCTTAGAGACACTGCTCCTTCCTCAGACACAAGGCTTTCCCTGCGTACAAACACAGGGCTCCCCGGGTCCTGCCACTGCGACGGGTAACGAGCAGGCGTAACGCCAACGGAACCACTGTACGCACAGCAACTACGAGAGCCACTCAGACATGTAGGGCCTTGGAGGAACTCCATACCAGTAGGAAGGCTTACAGAGAAAACTCTTTCAGAGAGTGTGGTTTCATCGCGTGACCACTACTGCAGAAGGGTTTCAGAAGTGCTACAATAACCAAAGCACAACTTTTACTTCAGGGCATCCACCGCACAATGCTGTACATTAAAGTCAGACCAAGTAACAGTTGGATTCTGTGCCATTCTAATATTTCCTATTACAACAAGGACATAAAACTCTGTGGAGGGCTTGCGTAGAAAGCTTCACTAGTCTTATACACCCATCTCACCTGGACTGTGATTCAACTGGTACAGAAGAGGGTACAGGCTCCTTCCCAGGGCAAGCTTTGCTCTTACTCAGCTATGGTACTTTTTGGCTTCTAGTTTGTTTAAGTTAGAGCAGCCTCGAGGCCGCTGTAACTTCAGCTAGTTCTTTACAGCTTACAGCCAATAAGCAGTTTCACGAGAAATGCTCACACAGAAACATAAAGAACCAATAAATTACTGCAGTAGACCATTTCTCCTCTATACCAACAGCTCTTCCCAAAACCGAGAGGTTGCATAATCCTACTCTTAAGTTCACAAACCACTTTGTCCTGTTTAAATGAGACACTAAAATCACACACTATAATGCTATACAGAAAGTAACACCAAATGGAGCAAAGAGTTTCAATGCCAATAAGGTCAACAAGATGTTAACGCAGAAGAGAGCGAAGTTCCAAGCACGGCTTTAAATACAACATCCAACCGGACAAAATCCTGAGCGATCTGCTCTAGTTGGCTCTGCCTTGAGCTGGTGATCTTCAGAGATGCTTCTCAACCTCACCCATTCTATGGAGATTTGCTATTTTCTAATTTTGTGGTGACAGCCAGCACGGCACCGGGCTCAGACTGAAAGCAACACAACAAGGAGAAGGCCCCACTATGGCATTAACTGTCAAAGTCCCACAAGGCTCCCATACAGTTATGGAACACCCATCTCATTCACCAAGCCGATCCTGCACTTTGTCATCTTCTGGTCCTCTTCCTCTCCCCTCAAATCGCTCCCCTCCAGAAAACCATAAAGCTTGCTCTGGTCGAGCCGAACGGTTTCTAACCGTGTCTGTGCTTAGCCAGAATTACACTGGTGTAGTTCGCAGTGTTTCCTGGCAGTCATCAAAACGCTGCTGCACCTCTATGCCAGAAACACTGAGAAGAAAACAACCATTACAAAAAATGTCTTTGTGGAAACTGATGCTCTGCTCTTTAGGAATCCGGTCATTTGTACACTTGTAACTCCCATTACCTTGCCTGCAACGCATGTAACTCGCTCAAATCCATTTCGTTTCACAGAATAATGTATTAATTTTATTTGCACAGAAATGGCTATAGACTGTCTACACTGCTGAGCTTTGCCTGAAAAATAGATCTCTTAACAAACAAAATAATCTATCTCAATTTGTGTTTCCTTAGACCATAAAAGGGAAATAGTGTAAAACACAGAGTCCCGCTACTCACGGCAGAAAACCATTCGCTCACTAGTGGAAAACCCGCGGTGAGCTCAGGAGCAAACGAGCCACAAGTGTAGGGTTGCACACCTTGCTAGCTCAGCAGATGCAAACGAGCCACGCACATTAAAACTCCGCTTGGCTTATGAAAATGGCAAATGGGTAACAGCACGCAACGCAAAACACATCGTCCGTGGATCGTGAACTGGCCTGCATTCAATCCCACGGCGGTAACAGGTTAACTCTAACATTTCCCTTTTGCAACCAAGTAGTTTGAACATGAAAACAATTAAAAGCACAATTTTATTTTAGCATTAGCTAATCTGTTTTAAAGATATCTGAAATCATTTTTGGAGTAATGGCTTCTTAGGTGTTAATAAGATAATTTAAAAAACAATTATCAAAAGAAGTGTGTTTGCTGCTGAAACTCCAAAGCACGTTAAACAAATAAATTGAGGAGAAATCAGTGACAAAGCAACTGGAACCAGTCCATTTATGCAATAAGCCAGATTTTGACAGCAACAGCATCTTTGGCAAGAGGGGAGAATTATTTTCCTCATTTCAAATTACTCAGTTCAGATCAGTATGATCACTTCAGTCCAGGCTGAGAAACAATTAGGAACTGAAAAAAGCAAGTAAACTTGTTCTTTTTTTCTTCCAGCCTGCAAACAAGAAGTGGGTGTGGGAGGCTGAGATCTCCCAGCTCCACAGCCTTGAGAAGCGTAGTTTCAAGTCACCATCAGTTCTGTTTGTTTAGTACAGGCCACATTACACTGCTTGGTTACAAACACAAATTGGGCCGAGATCTTTTTCCTAAATACTCAGCACATTTAATATTGCTTATTAGCTTAAAAATAGCCAATGACTTTTGTTCTCCGTGTCACAATCAAACTCCAATTTCCCCCCAAAAGCAGCTTGAAAAAGATCACAACTGAAAGATTAATCATGTAATAAGTCATCCATCACTTTCATAAAAGCATAAAAATGAAGACTAAGTAAATCTATGTAAATGTATACAGTTGCTTAGATGCATATTTGAGTATATCCTTCTCGTTATTAAGAGCAACCTTTTTTCTTTTTGCCAAGACTACATTTATTTGCAAGCGAGTGCCTCAGAGGTTATCAAAAGAGAAGAGTCAATCTTTCTTTAGAAAAAGAAATAAAAGCTACAAATGTTGAACAAGATTAACATGGGCCATTTCAATCAAGGTCTCCAACTTGTCAACTCCAAGCAACTCAGCCTGTAAAAGAGGGTACACGTGTGGCATAATAAAGGGCTGAATGCTGATCTTTTACCCACGGAACTAGGGCAAGTGTTCAGGTATCACTAAAACCAGTGCCCAGCATTATGCAGGTTCTCTGACACATAACATTTCTAAAGAGCCTGAACAGAAAAAGACAGGGAGAGTCACACCTACATTTTACTGTTTTATCCATGTCAAAGCTTGTAAATTTTGCCCTCCCAGCTTTAGAAGTTCCCCCAGGATTCATTTTTCTTTTTTTTTTTTAATAAATTCACTTAGCTGAATATTTTACATAAAACTTAAAGGTTGCATTTTACTCTAAACTTAAGTGGTGTAGCTTGCAACTGCTCATGACATCTGTAGTATCCTCTGCCGCAAGGCCACTAAAGCTTTGCAGGCCAAAATAAAAAGAACCTTTCCCTTACAGTAATGTCCTGATCAAATGCACATTCACACTTGCAAGAGGAATGTGTTTCTACCTCATAAACAATTTGTATGGAAAGAATTTGGGTCAAGGACAGCCTACCACCAAGAACAGCCTACATCTCCCTACAACTACTGGCCAAGAAGTAGCACAAGCATCTTAAACCATCTATTCCATCACATTAACAAAACTTAATTGGACCACAAAGGCTTGAAAATAAAACAACAACAAACCTTTGCCTACCGAGACATGGCCACAAAAGCGCACCTCAGAAGTCCCCACAAGATCAACAGTTTGCTGCCACCACACAGACTCAGCAACCTCTCCTTTCCATGGGCCAGCTCTGAGCTAAATGGTGACGCTCATACCTGAGCACAACTTGCCGTGAGCCTTCTAAAGCAGGCTGCAGTTCAGAAGGAAGCTTTTTATTTTCATCTCTAGTAAAGCACGTGCAACAGACCAAAGTAAGGAAGTCTGTTCTGGCTGGTGAGGAAGTTTAGACATTCACATTCAAAGACAAGCAGTGAAAATTATCAACCAGTACGAAATGTTTGTTATACTCGAGACCACAAAAATGAAATCAGATTCTCTGTTTCCACGGTCTGCACAATAAAACTTTGTGCAGTAAGTCACAAAACAGGCTTAATCAATCTTTATTTCTTTTGTGCCATAAGACAACATTTTTGTCTGTTGTTTTCTCTCTTAACAAACACATCTTACAGTTAGCTACACAACACCAAGCTGAGCTCGGGGTGGGGAGGAGAGATCTTTTTACTTTGAAATGGTAACTGCAACTTACAGGCTTTTCTCTGTTGGTTCTGAAACTGCAATGAATGGAGTTATTTCCTCACATTCCTGTTGTATAATTCTTCCTTTACCAGCCTTCAGCTATCAGCAGATCAGAGCTGGAGTTTACTCTGGAGTTGGCAGTAAACAAAAGAACAAATCTGCACTGTTTCCTCTGAAAAAAAAAAAAATTGTAGCCCTTGCCCAAATATATTAAAACTCTGAAACATGCAGGACGATTAAGGAGTTGTGTATTAGATAAATGAGGTAGGGCGTTCAAGAGATTAAAAATAAAGAAAAAAAAGAGAAGAACTGAGTGGAAAGATTTACATATTTATAGAGCACAAACAAGGCATTGTCACATAGATCCAGCCATCAAATGGAGCCTAATTTAAGTTGCAACTCAGTGGAAGGAGTAGTCTGTGGATTCAAACTATTGTATTAATGAACAACTCAGCTGTTAGTTCTTGATGACGAGTGCACAATAGCAATGCTTTTCCTGAACAGACCTGCAATACATTTGCTCCCCTGCTGCAGCCTAAGAGCACCCAGCTTTCAGGAGGAGCCATCTAGGAACTAATAAAAGCCACATTTTTCATTTAAATATTGACTTTCATCCGAAAGTAATAAACAAATATTGAACTGAAGGGATCTTTAATGAGTTACATGGCAAAAGATAAATATTTTTTCCTCTTTTTTATTTCTCGGCTCAAAAGCAGTGGGCACCGCTGCTGTTTCCTTTACACCACTGATGTTGTACCTTATCCCCAGATGATGCATTATATCTATGCATCAGCACTGCCAATGGATGGAAACAATTTACCATGGGAAATAAGGAAAAACAACCAGCCCACTACAAACTACAGCCAGGTATTTATTTATTTAAAAGGCAAATGTCCAAGTGCAGACACTGAGAAGAAGGAGAGGGGAAAGAAAAAAACAAGAAGAAAATAAAACCACAACAAAATCCCACAAAAACCTAAGAAAAAAAAAGAACAACAACAAAAAAAGAAGTACAGCCCTGTTAAAACGTCCGGTATCTCAATATCTAAACCAACATTTCAGCAGCACATATTGCTCCCCAGCATTACACTGTGGGTTTGATCCAGTACTTCTGTTCCACCTTTTGAATCTCATTTAGTTTCTAAGCACTCCTGTCAGCTTCTGTCTTGGCATCAGCCTTAGCCTGATGGGACCACATGGTAGGTTGAGGGCTGCATGACAGGACTGCCAGGCAAAGACAGACAGAAAATAAGGCAGTGTCCCACTGGTCAGCCTGTGTGCCAGAAGCACAAAAGAAAGGGAAATAATAACATTTGTAGATAAACAATAAGAGACCATCAGGAAGGAAACCTGCTCTTTCCAAGGTTTAATGTATTAAAACACTGCAGAACGTTCTCACAGTCCAGCAGCAGCTGAAACACCCAGCAGCTTTGAAGGCATTCACAAAGAGCCTGTGTCCTTCGTTAGTGCAAACAAGTAACTTCTAGTCCCTCTCTTCTCGTTTAACCGATTCTCACTAGCTCTTACTCATCCTGTATATCCACCAGCAAGTTCAGCCCATACACACACACGGTGATGCAAACACCAAGGAAAATGCTTTGAGGAAGGGCAGGCAGTTTGAGCCATGAGGCTTCCCACCACTCCAGCCTCCTGTGGTGTCTGAATGTCAGTGCTCCATCCTTCTCTAGCAGATGGTCACCAAGCCAGACTAGGAGAGAAATCCCCAGACCTCAGACACCACACACAAATACACCTCCAGGAAAATAAAGAAATAGATAAATTTCAAAAATCAAGATAACTGGGAGTCTTTCCCGCACCAGAAGAAAACATAAGAAACCTGTTTTAGGTGAGTAAACACTGGGTTATAACTTGCAAAAGCCTTCGTTCAGTGGTGTTCCCAGGACACACAGGATGGCAGAAGCCAAGGGAAAAAATAAAATAAAATAAAGGTTTTAACAACAGGAGTAACTTGCCTTTGCCAGATGATCACCCAATGTTGCAGACCAATCTGTATTTCATATAAGAGCATAACCAACATTTGTTTGTCCAAGTTCCTACCCAAGGAAGCAAACCACTGATCGCCTGAACGTCCTCAAATGATGCAGATACATTTTAAGCACTTCTTTGTCCTATTATGCTCCGAGATTCAAAATAGACCTTTTATTACAGCATCTCCAATTTCAGGACACCTAGACAGTAAACAAGGGATCAGGGAATGAGAAACAATTATATTAATAGCAACAACACACTGTTAGTAAGTAGAGGTGTCAATTATTACTAAGCAAAAAGGATAGATCACCAAAAATAACACCAGGAACACAGCAAAGAAAACAAACCTAGTTTCATATTTTGTTCAAGGACTAAAGAAAATCCAGCTTCTTCTGTACAGTTTATCATTGTTTACTTCTTGCTACATTTTTATTAGAAAGCCTTCAAGTGGAGAGGTGCTTACAGATATTCTATCTCCTGCCTCCAAGGATCTCACGGTAGAGGCTGCATGACAGGCAGCACCCAACAGCCAGCAGAGCCCAGCCTGGATCTTCCACCCTATCTGGCTTCTCTGGGAAGCATCTCACTCACGCAGCCACCCTTCTGTATTTAGTGCCAAATCTGCAGCTTGCAAAGTGCCTGTAATCCTGCTTCCAGTCACCCATACACACAAACCACACCTCTAGGGGAAGACCTGAGAATCTTGGAAAAGAAACCAGACTGGCAGATGCTTTTGAAATGTCTGCCTGCAACACTTCTGTGAGAGCAAGGTCTCATCCCTTACACGTGCAGAACTTGTTCCTTCTCTTCAGCACGCTGAAAGAATGACCATCTCAAACTGAACAGTACCAGGAAACCCTCAGAGATTTTTAAATTTGTGATGCTAGACACATGACCTGCAATTATTTTAACCACCCAGCCCTGGGAATAAACTAACCTCTCAACTTCATTCTGGTTATAACTTAATAGCATTAAAATTTAAATAATACCCTCCTCCCACAACCACTTAATTTCCCTGTTTACCACCAAATCTTTATATTACATACCGGAACAGAGAGAGGAAAGGCTACTTGTTAACTCATTGACTCCAGATGTTCAAGGGTCTACCAAAGCACTACCCAGAAATCAGGCTAATTACATTATACAGACACGGTGCTTGGAAGAACCGTGACTCCACTTTATTTTCCAGGATTTAAACTCTCCATATATTTTTATATACACTCAAAAGACAAGGTCAGGCTCACCTTCCTTCTCCCTACTGCATGCACTAGTGGCTCAGTGCAAGCAATATCCCAGACCATCCTTCCTCCCCCTCCATTCAGATTTAATTCCTATGCAGTAAAGGGAGATGAAGTTAAAAATATTTTGCAATTAGGGGGGAAAAAAAAAAAAATCAAGACAGGAATGTAGCAACACATCAGTATGTGTAGCAAGTCCTCAACAGGCTACTTGTGGCACGATATCCAACAGCACGAGATGGTTTAACTCTGACCGAGGAGGTGAGGACAATTTTGGTGGGAGGGAAGCTGTTCTTTTTGCAGCACAGGGGGGAGATGGAAGTAGGAGTTTACAGCCGAGCACAGTTCTCTGCCCCAGAGAACTAACATTTACAGACCCCGTACAGAAGAAAAAGGACACAATGTTAAAACCAGACACAGTGGTTCTATTTACATACATAAGAAACACACCTTGCACATAGGGGAAGGTCCCTGGCACCAAGGAACTCTCCAGCCAAGCACAGGCACAGCACCATCGGTAAAACAGCAGGATGATGATGACGATGGTGATGACAGTGACAACCGTAGCAAAAAAATTAACATGCCACTAAAAATTCCACAGATCTGATCCTCCACTAGCGTGCCCAGCAGAGCCAGCTCAGATCAATAGGTCTGCACTTAAACAAGCACAGCACCAAGAGCACACTGCTCAGTGTAAATGCTTTGGAGGTTTCCTGTTATTTATTTCTGGACTACCTGTCTTAATGCAACTTTGCATAAGATACCCTGTGCCTAACTAAGTTATGATTAACAGTGTTTCAGCTCAGTTCCAGCCCACCATCTCATTCACTGCTGGTCTCACCTCTTCACCTCCTTAAGTGCTTTCTTGCTTCTGGCCATCGGAATAGTTCCAAAATTGCTGTTCTTTGTTCAAAAAAAAAAATAAAAAATCCTGCTATTGTAATAGAAGCTAAATTAAAAGACTCGTGTCATGAACAAGGGCAGGCTAAAAGTGGCAAAGGGCCAAATAAAGAGAGAGAGATTTGTTACTTTTCCTTCCCAAGAGGATTAAGAAAAACGTACAAGATTTAAAATATTGTTCCAGCCCTTCCCCCTGGTGCATGAGAACATGGAAGAGGCTCCAACTCTCCCTCCAGATCACTTCTCAGAAGAGTCAATGTAAAAACTGTAGTTTCTTACATGACTAACATAAGGATACTGATGATGTCATTGCCACCTCTTTGGATCACATCTGTCTCACAAATCATTATTTCTTACTGGCAGCCTCCAGCACAGGTAACAACTCCAATTACGGTCTCACTGGGGAAAATGTAGGTGGTGTAAGTAACTGGCATCTTTGCTATCAGAAGAGAGGAGCAGGGATGTAGGCCACCTTCCCCTTTCATGCCCCGAGAGGTCCTTTTCAGATGGGGTGGGTGGGAGGGGAGATTTATCTTGCAGACATATATAAAGTCGCTGTCTCCTGGGCACATTCACTTCTTAAAGGAGGAGGGAAAAGAAACATTGGGATCATAAATTTATAGAGTTGTATTTCCCAGAGACCCTCACCTTCCTCATACACATGGTGTTCATCAGAGCAGAAAGACTGCGGGGCAGGGACCTCGTTTGCCTCGGGGCATGTACAAAGCACACAGGAGAAAGCAATGTTTCAGTACTGTCAGTTGTCTTAAGAACAACATAAACAAGCTTTCCCTTCTCTCCCCTGCATCTCTACAGTCTGCAAAAACAACGACACACACAAAAGGGAAGTAAATAGAAATTTCCCATGCCAACAAACCTTTCCACAAACAGTTTTTTTGTTCCTGACCAGTGAGATTCCATGAAAGCTAGGGAAAGATTATTGGTATTCACTGTGCATGGAAAGGGCCAGGCACCACAGTAACCAGAGGCAATACCGAACTGTCGAGTGCTGCACCCAAATGCAGGACAAGGTATCACACCCCCAAGAGCTTAGCTTCCCATCCTTACCCTTTTACAGCTCTTTGGTGTCAAAGACGTTAAATGCAGTGTGAAACAAAGACATCAGGGCCACCCCTGATCTTAATAAATAAAAAAACCCCACCTAACAAAACAACAAACAACAAAACAGCCAAACAAACCCCACCACCAACAGAAAACCAGTCTATGCATTACCAGTGAGAAATTTAAAGATTCCTCTGTTGACGTTGGCATTGACATTTTAAGGATGGGAGGGGGAGCAACAACCCCTCCAAGAACTCAGCAACCACTTTCAATTATAACAAAACAACACATTAAAAATCGACATTTAAGAGCCTTTAATGCCCTGTTGAGTCTTCAGTGACAGCAGTAAACAAGGTGCTGATACACTTTACACTGCAAACAACGTTAGCTGCGAGCCAGATGGGATGAGCCCCAAATCAGAGTGAAATTTCAATGCATGAAGTTTAACTGTAAGATAAGGGACTGTAATCAAATTACACCACAAATAGGTCCATTCATCCATAAGCATTATCACAGAGAGAGGATTGAATTACAGCTCGGAACAAAACAATTTAAGAAATAAAAAGAAAATTTGTTATTTATTATTTTCCTATTGCCAAAGAAAATTTCCCACCTTCACACAAGAATGCTATCCGAGATGAATCTGGGCAGAAAACTGAAATACTAATTATCAGGCTGGAAAAACAAGAAGAGTTTGAGTTGTGTGATTTACATTCCCATTCCTCTTTCTGAAGAGAGCAAAGTCAACAAGCTAAGTGAAGACACAAGAATATGCAATTGCAATTCAAGTTGTTTTGCTGGGGAAGGCCTAGGCAGCCTATATACATGCAATAAACCGGCCGCGGCAATTTTTTTTTTCCTTCTCCTAAAAAAACCCGTAACATTCTCACAGTGCCTTCCACTACGTTTTTCTCCCCCCCCCGCCCCCCCCCCCCAAGCTATCACAATCTATATTACTCAATAACACAATTTGTAAAGCTAACCAAGAGCAAGGCATGCACTGCCCCTTGTCCCCTTCCAATTTGTCGGCACTGAAAAAGCACCTTTTAAGACAAACGCGTGTGGACGATTCGCTCTTTCAGTAAGTGCTGCAAGGAACAACAACCAGAAAGGGGGAAAAAAAAAAAAAAAAAAGAGTGAGAGGAAAAAAATCCGCTCCTCCTCCTCCTCCGGTTGCTGTTGTTGCCTTTGTTGTCCGGCGGTCGCCCGGTCCCCGCTGCCTGCCCCGGCCGGACCCCGGCCCCC
>JANHFX010025160.1:1593-13098 GCA_027560015.1 Chloroceryle amazona
CTGTGAAAAAGTTTCTCCTTCTGTTTACATGGAACCTCCAATGTTCCAGCTTGCACCCGTTGCCCTTTGTCCTATCATTGGATGTCACTGAGCAGAGCCTGGCTGCATCCTCCTGACACTCACCTTTTACATATTTATCAACATGAATGAGGCCACCCCTCAGTCTCCTCCAAGCCAAAGAGACCCAGCTCCCTGACTTCCTTAAGTACCTGATGAGAGAACTGGCTAAACACCAAGAGTTGTAAAAAGGAACTTTTTTCTTTTTTAATCTGAGGGCATTAATGCATTTCTAGCTGTGATCAGGTAGAATTAAAAATTTTCTCTGAGTGTCTATTCTGTAATTATATTCTTAGTCCTTGCTTGAACCATCTGGGGAAAAGGGACGAGGCTATCAAAGGCTAGCACAGAGCACACAGTCTGTTCCTTCCCCAACCCCTCACTTTCATCACTGTCCAGCGTGGATGAAGGCCCATGTTGCAAGGGCTGTAGATCTTTAGACTGAGGCTGCGTTTGCTCTGGGAAATGTTTGCACCTTTCCCTATGAGAAGCAAGATTCTGCATTGGTTTGGCCAGTTGCATTTTCTAGTGACAGTTGACTGGCTCAGCATTTTCTCCAGGCCTCAAGGGTTGCCCAAAAGTTGTTGGAATATAGAGAAAACAAGAGTTACAGTGAAATAAGGTGTCAAGATAAGAAACTGCCTTGAGTTGTGAGAGAGAGTCTTGAGAATATGAAAAAGGAGAATCAACAGTCACAGCTGTGAAGAGATGTAGTCTTCCCAGCATTGTGATCTGGATTATTAGCTTCTCAAATATGAGTTCATCTGCGGACTTTTTTAACATTCTTTTTAAGGCCTTCCATTAATATTCACCATCCCTCTTTTGCCTTTTTTTTAGGTGGAAGCTGCAGTCAAAGCTGCCAAAGCCGCCTTCCCAATTTGGTCCTCAAAAAGTCCATTGGAAAGATCCCAGATCCTAAACAAATTGGCAGACCTGATTGAACGTGACCTGGAAGAATTTGCACAAGCAGAATCAAAGGATCAGGGTAAGAATTGGAACTGTTGATCTCAAATGTAGAGTGTCTTGCTGAGTATTTAACAGGAGGGTTGTCACGATTTAGGGTCAGGGCAGCCCCTTAGACCAATAACAGATGCTCTCTGTTAACCCCAAGGGGAAGAGAAAGGGAATAAGGGAGAGAGACTTAGTGATTAGAAAAGGAAACTAGAACAGCTTTAATGAAAAAGAATATTAAAAAAAAATGAACATATATAAAAATATAGAAAACCAGTATTCAACCCACCCCCCCTGATAGTAATTACATCACTGTCACCACTGATACTTTGGAACAGGCAGCGGTGGGGCGGGTCCCAGACTGGACCCTGAAGCAGATGGGAGCTGTGTTCAGGAGCTGGATTTTGGTATCGGATTCAGGAACACACAGATCAGGATTGAAGGCAGAATGGACAGAGTCCTCCATGGACACTCCAAGGAATAAACCAGAAGAGGACCTGAGCCAAGCTGAGCAAAGCTGGCAAAGCGGTCCAGGAGGGGAGAAGAGCTTGGGAGCCCTCAGAGAGAGAGAGACCCACCAGATCCCTCTGCTTTATATTGAATATGCCATATATGGGCTGGAATACCTCACTGATCAGTTTGGGGCCACCTGCCCTGTCCACTCCTCCCTGCAGGTGCTGCCTTTCCCTTTCCCACACCCCCCTGTGTGGTGCACAAGACCCAGCAGTGGCCTTGGTCTGCTCACCAACCCTTGGTACAGATTCTAAACACGGGGTGTTCTCACTGCCAGCAGCAGCCACTGCCTGGGAAAACAGACTGCTAACTTCAGAAAGTGAAGTTAGTTAGAAGAACTGAGCTGAAAAGTGAAATCACTGAACAGAATTAGTCCTGTTTTCACTCAAATCACTCATGGAAACCTCATGAGTAATTGAAAGTTAAAGTACAATATTAAAATTAATTAAAAGTATAGCATTTACAAATCTGTCACTTAAAATGCTTGAACAAGTAATATCTTACAAGTAAACTCTGTCTCCAGAACTTAAACATGTCTGTCAGATTCTGGTGATTTAATATCATTTATACTATTTATAGGTGGAGGTGTTTATCATTAAACACCATTTATAGGGAGAGGCAATAATTTTATTAGACTGGTTCATCTCTTCCAAATATTATGTATACATGCATATATACAAACCTTTTCTTAAGCCCATGATGAAGCTCCAAAGAAGGACTAAGTTGGACAGGTTTTCAGGCATTTTAAAGAAGAAATTTTTGTACCTGCAAGTTTTTTCCATTATTTTTATCCTAGTGGTATTATCTGTTATAACATAATAGAAGTCACTTCTGACTTCTTTAGAACATCAGGACTGTAATATCACTCAATACAGAATTCCATGCTCCAGGAATCCTAGAGCCATCTGGGAAGAAGATGGTATCTACTTTAAGGGTAGTTCATGTAGCTTATGGAAGTAGCAATTTTCCCAAGCAGTTTTATCCCTAAAATTCTAGTGTGGGGCCTCTCTGGAGCCAGGAATACCAGTCATAACAAACTATATAGTAGCTATGTGTCAGCACTTGTCAGCGCTCCACGGACGGTATGTGATAACAGAACATATTTCTTTTACTGGTTTCCCTGGTTATTAAACACAGCCTATACAATGCCTTTCCATTTAAACCTCTGATACCAACTTAGTAACATCTTTCAGGAGAAGGGTAGAGAGCTGAACCAGAGGAGACGTGACATTGCCAGTGACAGGAAATTTTCTGTTCGCCAGTCCCTTGTCTCACCCCATCTTGCAAAGTTACCCTTGGCAAGCCATGGGTATCTGTCACAATCTCTTAGATAGTATTTTTGAAGAGTTTTTCTGTCTAGCTTTTAAAGAAAAAGTGCTTTCAAATTATAACTTTTAATTAATTCAGCAAGAAGTGCATATTTCTATTACATCTATGTCAACAGTGAACATTTGTGTCTTTGACCAATGCCCAAATCTATTTCTCCAGTGATACAGAATTCATACAAAACACAACCCAGGTCAGTTTATTCTGCATTTCAAAATGTACTAACTGCTTCTGAGTAGCATCTCATTTGTCTGTCCCATTTGGTAAATGGGGAAAAATAAAACACATACACAACTACTAATGGAGTTTGGAAAAAGCACCTTCAAATTTAACACTGGCTGATTATGGTATAGAAAGAACAAAATGCTGAAGTAGGAGAGGGCAAAGTAATAGAAAAATGTTATTTATGTGTTTGCAGGGGTTGTTACGCCATATGTAAATGTCTGGCAGTAGGGAGAGAAAAGCAGTGATGTTTCTGCCTTAAATTCCTATTAGATTACAAAGTATTATGGTATTACACTTTATTCTTGATCTACTGTAATTCAGAGTGATAGCTTTGGATCACCTACAGCAAGCCATCTATCTCTCTGTGCCAATTACCGTGTCTATAGAAAGGGGGTAATAAAATGCCTCCAAAATGCTCTGAAATATACCTTGGAAAAGACTTGGTTATCTTTTATTTCAGCTGACTTCAGGTTATGGTATTTTTCTTCAATGTTTGCTTCTATTTAAAACTAAATAATCACTCATTAAGGCAACTGTTTTTTGTTTCTAAACCTCCAGAATGTACTAACTTACTGGTATTTAATATAGGTCATTGCTTTCATAACGGTAAAATATTTGTGCATAGTGTCAGCATTTCATGACCAGAAACTAGACCAGGTTCCTTCCTTTTAAACATCATCACTAATTTGACCAGATGAATTGCCTGTAATATTCCAAGTCCTACAACTACTGCTATCACAAAGATAAGAACCACAATGTGCTATACTGTGATATGGAACAGTCTTCAATGTCAGTATGACTGACATTTAGAATTCAGTAAAAGATTTTAACCTATATTTCACTTCATTGAAATGAGCTTCAGCTGAAGTTCCCAGGGTGCAAGCAGGCTGCCCATCTCAGAGCAAGGAAGACTAAATGCTGCAGGCAAAGGGCTTGTGCAACCAAGAATGAAAACTGATCTGCAAGGGGATCACATCTGACACCTTCACACATTAAAACAAAACAAAAATGGGGATACAACATGGTCCAAAAAGGTCACCAGGGATTGTCCAACTGTAAGTAGGGCATAAATGCAAGTAACAGATATCACAGTCTGTATAATCTGATGAAAACAAAATAACTTACCCAGAGGACAGTGGGGATGATTGTCCAAACTTCACAAAAATTAAAACGTGTTCAGTGAGGTTTAGCCTCACGTCTGCTAGTGTCCTGTCCTACAGCCCTGCAATCTATTGTTTAATTCTAGGTTAAAATGAGGCAATCTAAATACGCACGCTGTTATATAAAAGGACCAGGGGATGAAATTACAGCAGTTTCTAATAAGGCCCTTTGAAACCCTAAACTAGCAAGTTAGAAGCCAAATTATTTGTCTTCTACTAATACAGATTGAACAGCAAGTGATGAATAGGAAGAAGATACAGTAGTGTAAAACTGTAGTTCTCAAATGCTTATGTGTATTTGCTATACCAAGGCACAAGAGAGGGCTATTTATGTGTCAAACATTTATCATTTTATTAATCATCTCCAAGACCAGCCTTAAAAAAATTTTGTTTCCCAATTGCTGGATTTTTCATAAATACAAGATCTGTAAAGTTTCCCATTTCAAAACTAAACAAAGGATTTCTTAACATGTTATCGTTCAAAGAAAGTATTTCTAGCCAGAATTTAGTAAAAATCATCCTATTTCTTTTGAAGGATAACAATAATAGTAACATAAAATCTTATCTGTTTTGTTTTGTCTTCTACTGTTGTTTTTTTTCTTATTATTTAGTGTGAATAAACTCTATTGCAGTCACAGCTACTAGGACAACATTTTTACCTAGCCACATATGTCTGTGTAAAAATAATTTATATAGCTTTAAGTGTTCTTTTACTTGGTAAGTAGCAGCCTGCACATGGTGACAGACATCACACCAGAACATAAAAAGGAACTTTTGGTTATTTTCTTCTGTCTGTGAAATATGGCTTACTATTTTTTTCTTTTTCTTTCATAATACTATAAACTGAACTTTTCTATCAATGAACAGAAGATTTCCTTCCTATGTATGGATGCATGAGCATATTCTACTTCTGAATTAGAAAGAAAAAGAAAGCTGTGGGCTCTTTAGAACACACACTTGCCCCAGAAGTACAGTACTACGATGAGCCCCAGACCAGACTGCTCCATGCCAGCTGCAGGAACACACTGGATCTCAGCTGCTCCTGACAGATCCCAGCTCTCCTCTGTGTCAGGTACTAACCTGCATCATTTTCCTGGCCATCTTCAAAATACAGCTATTTGCCTACACGGTTGTGTGTAAACTCAGGAAACCCAAAGTATAATGAACTCTACTCTGGTTCTGACTCTTTTTATTATTGTATGATATACATAAGACTCAATACTCACACCTCTGCCACACGGGATTGGGAGCAAGAAGGCAAAGGAAAGCAAACACAACAAATTTCTCAGCACATAGGCTCTACAGGACAACAAGCAGGCAAGGAGTCTGACTTCTGATCAGTCAGTGTATAAGGATTTAACATGTAGCAGAGGCAAGGAGCAAATAAAAACCAGGAAAAATAAATAAATTAGTGACAATGCAATAAATGGTGTTTATATTACATCTAATCAAGCTGGCATCTCAGAAAACACAGCAGCTGCTCAGATCAGTCAAAGGCAATTCTTTAGAGGCTCAGAGAACAGAGGTGCACTTAGATTTCTGAAGCACCACGTGGTCATGCAGTCACTGTCTGTTTAAGGACAGAAATCATAGAATCAAATATTTCTTGTTAGTGTATTTTAAAAGAATACAAGACAGAGTAAACAACAAAAACTCAGGGTAGAACAACAGATGGGAATCTGAGAATTATGGAGAATAAAAATAAAAGCTGCATTTCAGTCCATGATATGTCAGGAGAAAAACCTACTTGCAGAAATTAGCATAATTTCCTTTCTTTAAAATGAAACTTGAAAATTAACCTTGTTAACTAATCCAAATAAATATGCTGGTCTCCTTTCCCAGAGATGAAAGGCTCTTACCAGACTGCCAAGGGAAATTAATTCAGTAAAGGAATCTCTCTATTCAGAAAATCCTACTGTCCATCAAAAATACTATCCAACAGCAAGCACCTTCTAACCCATTTCATGTGCAGAGACAGTCAGTCTTTCAATTAACCAAGGACTAGAATATTTAGGACAAGGTGCCAGCAGAACTTTGAGCACAGGTCTCGCATTCATGCTTATTCACACAATCTAATATGCTTGCAACCGTGGCTAGATTCTTCAGCTCCTTGAATTTCCATGATCTAAATCTTATGTACCCAGCTCCCAGAGAGGAATCCTGAAGCCAGAATGAAGTACCTAGGTTCCCTGAACATGTCAGGAACCAGAAATCCTGCACAATGAGCAGAAGCTGCCTAGAGCTAACCAGTACAAAACACATTAAACACTCCGAGACACCAGGGCAGTAAAAGCAGGAGTGTAGGATATACATCTGATACTCTCCTACAGCTTAAACCACCAAAACCTCGGATAGATAATGCCCCCTTCTACCCAGTCCTCTCCTGTAGCTTTTAAAGAACTAAGCCCAAAAAACTCTATCTGCTTTTATAAAACTTGGCTGTGAGAGTTTAACCACAGCATAATAGTGAAAAGCGGGGAAATGGAGTTCAGTATCTGCTCTAGGCAGATGAGCCTCACACCACAATAACTTTTCCCAGGACAGCGCCCAACACCTTGGTGAGATCTTAGTCTGAGTGCACACCTGGATGAAGGAAGCAATGAAAGGGGACTTTTCCCACCCATCACGCTGAAATTCTGCCCCTGTTCATCAAGGAGTAAGAAAAGAAACTCTTGTCTCTAATCACACTTTTCTGTGATGCTAACAATAACATAAAGGACAGCAAACCCCATCTCCATATGCAACATGGCACAGATTTCACCTCAGTTTGGAATCTGCAAGGCTGTTTTCACATATTAGAATGAAGTAACTATGAAAAAACCCTGCAGAAATTAGACTGTGATAAGACAATAAAATGGCTACTACAGTATGCAATTATCAGGCATCCAGTGGTGCAAAACCATTTGAAATACTATGAAATCACATTTTTGCACTAAGCTAAACTGGCTCATCTACTTACTATTAATAACCTTGCTATGTATACTGCACAGAATAATTGTTTCACAGGCTATGAGAGAACTTCTGCTTAATCTTTCATGACCTTTATAAAACTTGATTAAATTATGAAGCCACGTAGCTTTTATATGTTCTAAAGTTTTGGTTGGGAACAGTTTAAATACATAAATACATGCAGCTGTCCTAAGTAGTGCCACCATGGTGACTTAAGACACTGTTAAGGCTTTTCAGTTCTGTACCATTTTAAATCAGCAATAAAACTCTAGTCCAAGATAAAGTCTCAGATAGGAGCTATCCAGTCAGGAGCAAAGTACTCCTTATTAAAATAAATTACTGACATTTTAAAAATACATGCAAGCTCTTCTCAGTTCCCTATGCTTGTGCTACCTATAAAAGTTTCCAATATTAAAAAAATATATTAAAATTAGTTTATTACATGGATAAACTCTTGCAGCATGTCAGAAATCGAAATATTTAATACTAAATCCCTTTATTGATCTTCAGTACACTGAGCCCAAGCTGAGACTTGTGGAGACTGTGGTACCTGCAAAATCTGCCAGTAACGTGATCACTAGAAATTAAGATGTTAAAAACAAATCCAATTCTTTGGATGGCAAGCCTGGCCAACTTTAAATTTGATCAGAGCATGCTGCCTCCTCAGACTGCAGCCTGGCGTTAAAGAAGTCTGGAGACCACGTCCCTAAAGGAAAGCAAAAATTAGAAAGGAAAAAGGAGAATAAATGTCCACTCCATTTTCACCAGCTATTCCATCAAGAACAAGGGGAATCTCACTCTGACATGGGTCAGAGAGATTCAGTGCCAATTCTCACAATCCCCTTGAAATCAAAGAAAGTCCTGAAACAATTCACGTATGACATCTGCCACAGTCTGACCATCTGAAAATTCTTGTTTATATTTCTGGTAACTCTTGACTTGGTAAAATTGATAGACCACTATGGATATACATTTTGATACCATTATTTGAACAAGACGTAGCACTGGGCAAGTTTTTAACATTTTATTCTTCTGGCGTACCTTAATTTTATTAATCAGCCCTCCGACAATTCTAGTTCTGAAAAATTCTCTATAACTATGATCTTTTACCTTTCAACCAGTAAAAAAGATTAAATACACTCCTTTCATGTATGAACTAAGAAAATATCTGAATCTGGAAGCTCAGAAACTTTCCCCAGATCTTACTATAACAAATCTGACGTAAAACCCCTTCAAATACAATTTGATAAGAGGTCAATTTATTCCATTCTGTTTAGCAACATCTGTACTTACTGACTGTTCACTTAGATCCTGAGAGTCATCCATGGAGGTTATTCACCTTTCTTTTCCCCCCACAAGCAGAAATTAGCTTCTCTTCAATTTACAGCTCAGTAGTCTAAATTAAAAAGAAAAAAGAAATAACATGTTAGTTAGTGGGCCTCGTTTCTCAGGCAAATCTGCAATAAACAAACACCCTAGCTGAGGCTGTGGCTTCACTAAAATGTGCAGAAAAGTTCCTCTTGACTTCTATGAAGCCTAATTCCATATAAAATGTTTCAGTACCTCCAGGGAAACTATCTAAAATACACCAACAGAAACAGGAATGCATTTTATTATGTAATAATGATTCAAAAGTATTTATGAAAATACACCAATAAAAAGCTAAAATGTTTAATACAGGCAGCTGTTTAAGTAGACAACCAAAGACAACCCTTGGGAGAACACATTAGAAAGACAATTATGGAACGTCAAACAAAACTGCTTAATACACATTTAATGATTACCTCTTAGTCATTAAGTGTCTAGCAGAAAAAGGTTAATATGCAATTATCAGCATGAAGTCCTTTCTCTAAGGTCCATTAAATTCCTTTAGGATTAAATAAAATACACCAAGAGGTTTATAACAAGCAGCTCCCTACACAATGCTAAATGACAGACATTACTCTAATTATCTGCTACGTCTATGCCTTTTCTCATAAGGTGAATCACTCTCATCAAATATTGAGATCTTCAATAGGAAAATTCTATTTTCTAAGAGTTCTGCATACAAATGATTACAGTAACCTTAACTATAAAGCCACACAATTAAATTACAATCTCTGTTCTCAGAAAAGATCCACTTCAGAGTTATGCAAATTTGTGCCACTTTCTTGCCATATCTCCATTCACTCTCCAAAATGTGACTCCCACAATTTCCTCCGTTTTCTCATTAGATATTTCCTAGAACACACACATTTACAGCCCCAGTGTATTTTCTTTAGTCTCATCTGGACTTTTCCTGGCACTAGATTACACCCTCCTGTTTTACTTCCCACTTGTCTAAGTTTCAAACATATTTTTGTTTACATCTCATTACTTTTTGCCATGATGTTTCATAAGAAAAACACCAATGGCAAGCAAATCATGTTGCATGTATTTCATCTTATCAGAAAGCTGAAAATAACTCCTATTTTTCAAAATGGTTTCAGTGTCTTCTCAATTTCAGGGGGATCCAAGACACCGACGTGTTCACTCATGACACCTTCACCAAAACAGTAACCACTTCCCATGGTTTTTCTGCCAGTGTGGATCCCACACCTTTGTATTTGTAAAAATCTTCTGCACTATTTTTCCAGTGGAGACAAAATGGGAATTCAAAAGCTTCGTTAAAACACCCACCACAGGCAAATTTCAGAAAGGAGCCTACCAAGAACAGTGGGTATTTTGAGAGAAAGCAGTTCTACGTGGCGTTTCCTGCAGCAGCCCTTGACAAAGGAGGCAACTGCACAAAGGCAAATTTTCATAACTGATTCTAAAATATTCCATGAAAAGCTTAAAGACAAAATCTGCTTGAATTTCATTAAAATTCTGAAGTGTGCATGTTATTGCATTAGTAAGACTGTAAGTGGAAAGAAACAGTCACCCGTACTAAAACACAAGATTCTGAACTGTTTGACTAGTTTCTAAGTTTACTGACTGAAAGTCAGTGCCTGCCCTGCACTGAAATATTAAATGCTCCCATTCTGTCTGTCAATCACTGAAGGCGACACTTTCCACGTGAAAATCAACTCCAACTCAACTAGAGAGGGGTAACATAACAGGCAGACCCATATTCATGTTTCTTTCCATATTGACCGCGATCTTAACCAAAATTGACAGATGGGTGTCGTATTTTTCCTTAAAAATGAAGTGTATCAATATTTTAAATATATCCCGGTTATGTAAGTCCAACAGGAATTTTACTATTAAGAACTGCCTGTGACTCACACACAATATGTGTGTTGTGTGCTAAAATTCTGGTGGATATAGCCAGTGGAACACATTATTAAATGTACCACTTGTATTAGTTGTCCTCTAAAAAGAAAGACCTTCACCAATGTTTAACCTTACTTTACTGAATCTCAAGACAAAGATTACAATTTGTTAAATATATTCTTTGCATGAACATGCTAAATTAGAGTAGTTTCTAGGGCTCTGTTGTTCATCTTCACACCGACTGAAAATTTCAATAGTCTTACTGGAAATGAAGCTTTTAAAAATAAAATTTAGAAATAATACTTTCTCAGTATTATACCTATCAACAGCTAAATCCTGCTACATTTTGAGCCCAGTTTACGTGCCTGATTATAACCAACTGCTAACACAATGATTTTTATAATGGCAGTTATGCCAATTGCACTAAGACCAAATCCTTTAGGGTTTAGTTTTATAAATTTGTAAAAGAGGAGAAAAACCATTAGAGAAGTCAATGATTTAAATTAGACAAACATTACTCCCTAATAAAGATATAAAATTAAAGGATAATAGTAACCTCGTGCTGTTTTATGAGGCAATAATCCAGTTACCAATTCAACCTTGCAGTTTATCCCATCAAGAGAACCAGATTAAAAACAGAGGGTGGGAGGGCACTCTTATCCCTATTATATTGCAAATGTTTCTAACTGGGTTTAACTATTCTGAAAACCGTTGTTAAAAGTCTTAAACTCACAGACAAGCCAGAATGAAAAAAATGCCTGTTTCTGCTCTTGATCCAGTCCTTGCAGATGTGGCTTTAAAACTGATGAAGTGTTTTATGCTCCCAGATAAAAATTTTACCTTTCTAAGAAATGTCTTAATTAGGAGGATTCCTGACTTTCCTCATCAACAAATGCATTTAAATCTAATTTTTTATTTATTTATTTTCATCTGGGGGAATAAAACACTTCATCAAATTTAAACTGCAACTTCCAGGACTTGACCATGAGGAGAAACATGTGTTTCCTCCCAGAGATACGCAGATTTAGGAGGAAACTTTTTTTTTTTGTCCAATAAAGTACAGCAGTATAAAGAATGAAGAAAGATTTTC
>JANHFX010025160.1:13198-27254 GCA_027560015.1 Chloroceryle amazona
AGAAACATGTGTTTCCTCCCAGAGATACCCCCATAAGTTAAAAAAAAAAACAACAAAACAAGAAATTACTTGAGGATCTGCTGCATACTGCTTTGTAAATTACTGAAAGCGTAATGTGGCAAGGATGGGATCTCTCCTCCCACAATGATTTCTGCAGAAATTTAGGATAGCAACAAGTAACTGACTGAGGCAGTTTAATTTTCTATGGGATCCCTAATAACATCCAATGCTGCAACTTTCCCAAGCTCAAGACGGAATGTGAAGCCTGAGGATCCACAGCTAGAAAAACAGCTTTAAAGCACTTGCTATTTCCCAAGAGTATTTCAGAGGCTGCTTTGGGCCCTCCAGTCAGCCAGATGGAGAAGTGGAGCTCCAAGAAGAATCCATCATCTGGAAGAGGAGTTGGGCCATCAGACAGAAGTTTTCCTCCCTTTCACTTCAACCCAAAAACAGAGGAAGAAAGTCCTTTCTTGGTCTACTAGAAGTTGGTCTTCATAAATTAAATTCTGAGGGAGTGGGCCTCAGTTTCTAACACAACAATTTTATTCACATGATAATCCTCGGGCACATTGCTCTTCTTGTTTTGTGTCCTCTGAAGAACACCTACTTCTGCTGAGGTTTTATCATGGTGATGCTCTGGCAGTACAGTATAGGAGCTGCAGGATCCCAGTCAGTTTTACTATAAACAGAAAGGATGCTGCTGTGGTTAACACAATCAACTCACAGACACAAAGAACATATTTCTATCACAGTCACAGGTCGAGAGTCAAAATATTGAGAATTGGTCACAAATAGAGCAATTTCTCATTTTCTAGTGCTCTACTTCAGAAACCTATGGTAGTAATAGTACATAGTGCTTATAACTGCAACTGAACGTATGCAGGGTGTGCAGCAGTAAGATGCCAACAGATGAGGGTCTGAACTCTCCCAAACTCTGCCTGGGTTTGCACTGTTCCTACAGAACATCTGAGAAGAGTGAAGAACATTCGAGACACTGTGAAAGGTCATGCAACGCAGATAATGAGAAAATTAATTGATCTAGAATCAGTGCAAGGAACTACTGCATATGCCCTGCATTCTCACTGAATTAGATGATTTTGTTATAGTTGTTTCCAATTAAACTTATTTCTTTGAAGAAACGGGAGAGGGGGTACAGGCAGTAACAGGCACTGCCTCACATTCAATAATTTCTTACATAGGAAAGCATTCTTCTAATCGCCTGCATCTATATCACATGATATATGTGATAAAATATAAAATATAACCCAAATTAAAGGAAAAGGAAACCAAATGCTGATTTATTGGAATTTCTTAGCCTATATCTACAGTCCAAAACGTAGTTTCCTCAGTCCCTAATAGGATCACATTTGGAAAAGAAGGAAAGATCCATGCTCCAGATGAGGACGGAGGCTGCTGTGCTTTATAACCTAGCTTTCCTCAAAACTCAAGTGAAACTATTAGCAGGCAAGTCAGGAAGAAAAACACACTAAGTTAACACTCCTAAAATAAGCAAAACTATAATCACAGTGCTTTCCAGAAACTGGAGATCATTATCTGCTTTGGTAGAAAAAGATGTCAACTTTCTTATGTTGTAAGGCAAAGTGAAAACTCAGGTCTTATCATCTCAGAATATATCACGCAATAGCTTTACGATCTAATTTTAGAACTAATTTATATTAACTATTTTTTACCTTCACTGGCTTTTCTGTTTTCTCTTATGCAACTGCTGTGTTTTCTTGAAAAAATCAACCCTAATAAAAACAATTCTTCTTTAGTGGAAAAAAAAATGTACCAAACATAAGAAACATTATTATCTATATCTAATTTCAAGAGAGAGCAAATGAAAAGCAAGTTTTAAATACCATAAATGTAATAAAGTGTTAAAAAGGCAAGCAAAGCCATCCTGACAGTGTGACATAACCAGGGACATGTACTGGTTTCCAGAGGAAAACTGACAGGTGGTGAGAATGTATACAGTATTTTAGAATTTTTTCAGGCTCTGAAATTTTTTGTTTCTGCATTCCTTTTAATCAAAAAGATTCTTGCCAGAAGTAGAAAGTGGCTTGTGAATCTCTCACGCATATTTAGGCTTAGCTGAGGCGATTCATCTCCACCTCCTGATGCCAAAAGTGAGTGAAATGTGGCTCCTGAAAAACACCTATTGCATTGTACAAATAAATTTTGCTCCACAGGCTAGAGAATTAAGGGAAATATGAAATGCTTGCCTTTCCCCTTCTCCTCTGCTAATACTTTTTCTTTCCTCAGGCCCTCATCTCTAGAGGGTTAGACACAGCCCATTCAGATCAGTTTGGTTTCAATACACATTTAGTTTGTTGAGGATGTGAATTTTACCCTTAAGAAGTTTTAGAGCTTTCTGGAACCCTTTGAGGCACATCCTGGACCCACTTCTCCATCTGCCTCTTAGTCACCTTCAAAAGGCCGAGCTCCTTCCTGACCCGGATCCCTCGGGATGCAGGCGAGGGACCCGCGAGCCCGGCCACCCTCCGCCTACGGCCGAGCCCAGCTCGGAGCGTGTCCAGCGGCCCCTGGTGGAGCGACAGCACCTCCGCTGGCTCCCGTCTTCTGCTGAGCATCTGCCTACACCAACTGCCCTTTGCAGGTGGATTGCTTCACTACAGAAGGTACATCAGTCCTTATTTTGACTTCTCGGAATTACTCTTGGAGTTGACACACGCAACAACTCACTCAACAACTCCCAGCTTCTGAGCTGGACAGGTTAAGTCCCTGCCTACTGTGACCACGCAGGCTGTCCTGCTGTTCATTTACAGGGAAGAAATACAGGAGGAATTTGCAGGACGTGCTGAAAAGCAAATGGACCCAGCTGCTTCCTCTCTAAACAAGAGCCCTTGCTCTCACAGCAAATACATAGCTGAGAGTGTACCAGTGAGATGGAGGGGGCTGTGCAGGGCACCCTTCAGCACCCGCTCAGCATTCTCAACCCAGCACAGCACCTGGCACAGATGTGCATAAGAACATGCACATGCCTAAACTGGGCATACAGTATGTGTTCTAATGTATAGAGGAACTGTGCTTCTGAAATGAGAAAGTTACAAGGTGCAATATCAGACATTATTAGCACTCCCCTACAAAAACAGTAATAATAAATTAAATAAAATCCTGGTATTCCACCATCAGGACACTGGACACTGATAACCTCAAGGCTTATATTCACAGAAGACTTAGGATCTTACTATGATCCCTGCTGGAGATGAAAGAGGGTTCATTCCTGGTAACACAGCTCAGCTATTTCCACATCTTGAGACAATAGAATTATCCGCACTGGGTTATAAGATATGCTAAGAACAGAAAAGGGATCTCCAACACCCATCACACATTTATAGTTCTGTGCTTACCTAGTTTTCTTTTACCTTCTCCCTCCACTAAAAAATTACACATCTATAATTGGAATATAATTTGTTATTTCCATCTTTCTTTCTGAGCATGTGAATTCATGCCAGACATTAGATACAGCAATCAAAACAGACATGATTCATACCACCAAACTGTAATACACTGAAAACTTCTCAAAATTCAAGTCAAATCATTGGCTTTCACACCAGTCACTATCCATTTATTACACACAGTCCTGCAAATTCTGCATGGTCTTTGGTGAACACTTGTATGAAGTTTGCTTCCTTGAACAGTTTCCAGAAGGGTGGCATTGCCTGTGTGGGATTTGTGGATATTTTATTCAAGAAAAATTATGATATTCCCACTCTGGATCAGGTTCTTCTACTTTAGAAACAAGTCACATCAGCACGAAACCATTTGGTACCAGTCAAAAGCAGGCATCAGTACAAAAAAAGGCAGAGCAACACAGACCATGACATCGCTGAATCAGTTAGGTGTATAAAACAGGTAAGAAATGGAAAGGATCTATGACAAGAGGTCTGCCTGCTGTCCTATTGCCATCATACAACAAAACAAGTGGGAAAACAGGAAAATAAAAAGATTTCTTGACAAAGTAAACATGAGCAGTAAACAACTGCCTCATTTACATACAATCATACTCAAATGCAGCATTTATCTTTCTCGCAAAACTGGATATTAATTCTTGAGATACCCATATATAACTAAAACTGACTTCTCTACTCTTCCTTCCACTTCCATCCCATACCTGTGCAATAAATAAGAAGGATTAACTTGAAGAATTTCAGAGTACAGAATTAGAAACTCAGCGATTCCTCCCTTATCCTAACATTGCACAATATGCCGTGAAATCGCCGAGATTGAAACCAGAGCTGTGAATACACCAGTGCTCGGGGGCTTCCTAACTGTGAGAGACCTCTTCACTCACACTCAGATAAGGCATGCAGACAGACCTCTTCTGATTCATTCCAGATTCATCAATTACAGATTATGGCAGTCAGAAATAAATAAAGCAAATGCTGAGATTGTTTCTGGCCTGGATTTGTAAATAAACCTAATCTACAATCCCACTGTGTTCCTTGAAAAATAAGGGGAAATTGATCTGCAAAAAAATGAAATGCAGTGTTTTCAAACACGTGATTGATCCAGACCACACGATCCTTACCTAAACCAAAGATGGTTCCCAGGGGAAAAAAAAAAGTAATGCAAAGTTACCACAGATAGAAGCATGTCCTTTTAGATTTTTAATAAAAATTTTAGGTTTATTTTCCTACTAGCTGGTCATTCTGATATTTTAAACAACTAGGTTTTCTAGAGGGAAGGATTTGGTTTTTACTACATGGCATATTTTGGTTAATTTCTGAGAATTTTTTCTTATCTCTTTGTAGAAAATAGCTGAAAACAAACCAAATAAAACATTTCCATTCTTGATAAACAAACCACAAAACAAAAACGCTTGGTTAGTGAAAATATTTAAAGAGCCATTGTCAGCTTGAAAATCCTAAGCATTTGTTTTTTCCTCTTCCCAGAAAACATGTCAAATTTAACTTTCACAAACACACACACATAAAAACAAAATCACCATGTGATACAAAAACCAATAAAGGTAACAATAAAGGCAGAAACACTACTTATCAGCTCAGAATTTAGGAGAATCTGAAAATGAGCACACCCTCTAGGTGAAAACAAACAGCAGTTTTACAAGGCTAGAGAAATTAACCTAAATTACCCCATCTTGTTAAAATTAAAGCCATTACACCATAGTATCTATACATCATATTTGTTTTAAAAAGCCCTCCCCCAGTTTGAAGAATGCATTCAGCAGTATGAATATGCAACAATAGTTACTGAAGGAGTTCAAACACTCACTAAGCTTCCTAGAAACATCATGATGAATGAGGAAGCTCACAGTTTGCCATTCTTTTTCAGCTGTCAGCGTCACTGCCCTAGCAATGACAGCTGCCATTCCTGTTACTGCAAGTGTTTCACATACAGTTCTTCAATTGAACATTTTGAAATGCCAGAAAGAAATATAAAAGTAAAGCCACCAAAAATAAACACGGGTACTTTGGATTTGGCCTGGAAGGAGAAATGTGACCTTTTTCTTAATTGAAGTTGACAGTAACCCCTAAATATTGCATTTGAGAAAGTGTTCCATTCTCCAGGAATTACTGAACAACGGGAAACAAGAAATGTGAATGCAAAACTGTCCCAGAATAAAGAACTCCTGCTGGTGCCAGCACGTAGCTCAGGCACTTTCTGACAGAACAGAAGATCAATTATTACTCATCAAACCTAACACTGCTGCACCACAGCCGTCAAGTTAAACTGAAACCATGAGGACAAAGGAATGAAAAGTAGCAAACTCCCATGTACCACCATTGTTGAGCACAATGAAAACACTAAAACCCGTACTGGAAGTACTGTGCAGTCTACATTTTTATGCCAATGATCCTCACCAGAGCTGTCTGCACTCATTTCAGTTCCTGGCCCATCAGCAGTCCCCGTATGGAACTGAAACACTGTGACATCCATGGAACAGCTCACCATGCCACAGGCGAGTCTCTTTTCCTAAAAGCCACTACTAAATGTGCAAAAACACAGTAATTGTGAAAAACAGATATTCCCAGATTTTAATTCCAACAACCGCTTTGGCAATGATCCTTTACCAGATTTCCTTTCCCCCATTTAGATATCCATTAGCTGTGATCAAGCTATGCTAAAGTTAGGCTAAAGTATCCATTGGGAAACTAGAATTTGCTCATCCCCCAAAAGATGGGTTTTCCAAATGTTTAACAGCTCCTCTGGTCTTGTATCTGAAAATCCTCCAATTTTTCCAGCTTCCTTTCTGAAGCTAAAGAAAGGCACAGCTTTCCAGTAGCAGCTGCACCCATACTCTCTACACAGGTAACGTAACCCCTCTCTTACTCTGCCTAGTATTTTGCTCAAATTATTACTCCTTTTTTTTGGCTATGATGGCATCCTGATCACTTGCTATGGCCTCCAATTGTTTTTCAAAATAAACCAGTCTCCTTGTGAAGCATGTTGTTTGCTTGCTCTGGGTTTGCTGAGTAAGAGAGACTATTCTTAGTAATCTGTTCTCTTCATTATTTGCTCTCTCGTCAGTCTTTGTAGTAGCAGTACTGTAGACATTACAGTCCGACAGAAGTACAAGAAAGCTTGTGAGAAGAAAGATCTCTTTTATTAGGTCAGCAATTGATCTAATCAAAGGTACTATTTCTTGTAGAACTTACTAATCTTTGTGTCACAAATAGGTTTGATTTGATGGATAGTTCCTGAAAAGCTCTTTGTAAATAGCGTCCTCTTTAAAAGCTCATTAACAGGTATTTTTGAAACCTATGCTTTAGTTTGCTGTTTAATCCATTTCATTTGTGCCAAGCTGACTTTGTACCTTTCGAGTTTATTAGTAAAAGAAAATTTAAAACAAGCAGGTCAACTCAAACCCCTTAGAACTTTATTACATCACTACTCCTATCTCTAAAAATCAGACTTGTATGAGTATCAAAAAAATAATGCTAGATTGGCATACTTGAGTGTTCATAAACCCTGATGGGGTATAGCATGCATTATTTCAGTGTTACATGTACACAACATATAAAAGGCATTTGGAACATGATAGCATGCAAATTAATACTTTGTCACAGTGAAGACTAATAAAAAATAGTTGCCATTAATTAAGTACTTGTGTACGGTGACAGTTGAGTAATGGCCACCTTTAAGAAATTATTCCACTTCTTTCCCCAGGGATAATGGTAAAAAGATGCAGCCCCACCATGATCATCTCCTCCTAGTACAGTTATACTCTGCCTGTCCCCTGTGAGCTCAACTTTTGGACAGCAGTGCATGGACCTGTAAAAGTTCTGTCATCCATTATCCCATCTGAACTTCTGCCTTCCTTTGAGAACACCATAGCTGTCCCCTCCAAAGGCACTAAAATTTTCTCTACTGTTTTAACCTGCACATATATCTGCATTTTTTTTTGCAGTGACTTTAGTTTTAGATAAATAAATACATAAAATAAACCAAAACCACCTCCTCGATAAAACCTTTTGGTTAAAGATCAAGGGATCATTTTTATAGACAAGCGAGGGATCGTTTTTGAACAGGGGACCATTTTTGTAGACAATGTTTTCGTTCTGAAAAATTCCACCTATCCCTCAGACTTGACCCTGCTCTTCAGTTAATAGAGGTGGCAGATTAGGTAACGGAGACTGTGGTTCCACAGCTATTTCTGCAGCGTCGGTGCCAGGCTCAGCAGCGCGGGTGCTGCCACTCATTCCGACCTTTGCCTCGTGCCAGCACAGCTGTTTGTGAACCACAGCAAGGAACAGGTCCAGCTTAAATGAGTGGCCAGCAGAGGAGTGGTGAGGGCTGCTTAAGAAGCACTGCCACCAAACATGAAAGTACAGCTTCATGTTCTTCCATCCTCTGCCACAGAAAAACGATGGATGTAGGATCTTCAGATTCTATGGGTCATACATAGCAAGGAGTCACACAGATTACTGCTGCGACTGCTTATATGAACCAATAACCCTGGCAAACTATGTAAAAGCAGAGAAAAATGATGGCCCTCCTCCTTCAGACCTTACAGTCAAAGTGCTGCAGGCTTAGTCCTGTTCTGACAGCATCTCTCGATATGCAGTCCTCATCTTCGACTTCAATGCACAGCTAAGCAAGACCCCAGAAATCTGTCTGTTTCACCAAAAAAATGACTATTCAGCTAGCCCTTGGAAAAATTAGACAATAGTTTAATCAGAAAATTGGAAAGCAAGATGAATCGTAACTAAATAGCTACCAGAAATTACTAGGAAATCCATCAGCTGGTCATTTTAGCTGAAAGACCCTATCCTTGTACTGCAGATGACTCCCAGACATACCCCTGCACAGGGAGTTCTGCACTCAGGAAAATGTTTCTCTAAAGAGGCAATCAACTGAACTAAATTAATGTGCACATTAGACCAGCTCCTTCTATCACACCAGATTAAACAATAAAAATAGGTGGGTGACTGGAAAAGTACTTTAATCTTTCCACTTGGGTAACCTACCACAGTACCCAATCTTTTCTCGGGGTAATTTGGGAATTTTATTTTGGAGATCCTTTCCTAGAACAGAATTATTATTTTTGTAAAACCTCTCTGTCTTCCAGCCCTATTGGGTTCCAGCTCCCTAGTTCTCAGTGTTAAGAAGACCTAAACTGGAACATGCAGTTGAGTCTGAGGTGCATCACTAGAACTTAGCAGAAGAAACACGTATAAGCTCTCTGAACCGTGCCTGGTTTTGTGAGACCATGTCAGTGCTGGGACTCTCAGGAGAATGGGAAGAAAGACCTCACCTACAGCATGGTGCATAAACTGGAGTGTATAGAGGCTGGTTTAGCTCCACTTACTTGGGAGCAAGGTGAACTTCACTTCTGTAATTCTCTGGGAATATACTAATGCAAATAAAAAGGAACATCCAGGTGGGATTTAACACAGTAAGCAGACCACAGCTTTCATTGAATAGGCTCAGTATTCGCAATGTTTCTAGGTAAATGCAACCTGACTATTCATTTTTATGAGCAACAAAGTTGCCTGAAAACAATTAAAAGAATACAGTCAATTAACAATGTTTCTAACTGCATCATTCTCAGGAATATAATTACTGTAAAGGGCATTTCTGTGGACATTTACAAAATGATATTAAAAAAAGAGAATAATAATAATTATGGCAGTCTGAAAGTGACTCAAAGTAGAAGAAAACATGAATATATGATTTGGAGATTTATACTTAACCCTCCTTTGTTTTTTCTAAGTATTGTCAGATCATTTTGTGCATGTGATCTCACACATATAAAGTATACTACTTTATATACACACACCACACCTCCACAAAAAATAATATATATATAAAAATAAAAATCAGCCTGCACTAAGAATAGGGGACTAGATACTCATCTGGCATAATGTGAGACCACTCCAGTAATTTCAACATTCCTACTCCAATTTGCAACAGCTAGAGATCTGGCACAAAACACCAAGCTAAGTTTCCAATTACCTCATGCACCAGCATTGATTTCAATAGTTATATACACATAGTCATAAAGGAGAATTACTTGAAAAGTTGCAAACTCAGCTCTGTATTTCTTTTACTTTTGTGGTCTAAATCAGACCCTTCATGATATTTTAATGTAGGTTTTTTTGTGGTTTAATTATATATGTGTTAAAACCAGAATAGTTACATGCTGTGTCCACAGCAGTGCATGCATTTCTTTACACTTCTGACAATACCAACTTATACTGGGCCACGTCACAACAGTAATAAATTTTAATGTTGACAAAAAACCCACTATCTAGTGCATATTATCCTAAATACCTAAGTAAAAAGTTATCCCCTATATGAAAATACGTCTTCTGTATGTGAATATTTTGCAGGATGCCTTTGGAAGGTCTTCTTGCAATTAGTTGCTCCAAGTCAAATTGCATAGTTCAGCCACAATAGGAGGCAACCCTGGTGTAAAGACACAATACTCAGTCAGCCCAGACAGAGTTCTTCAGAGACAGCACTTAAATTACATAAAATTAAACAGCCCCACACAGTCTTGCAACATTACTTGCTGCACTGTACTTTTATGGACAGCTGCTTACTGAAAAATCACCATAATTCTATTTATTTTTCTTTTTCTTTTTAATTCTAGGAAAAGGATACAGAACTCCAAAGAAATTTAGTCACAGAAAATCTACAAAATCCTTCTTTTTAAATCCACAGTAAATGCAGTCTCAAACAAAGTTTAATGTCTAGTATCTGAGCCTAATAGATTAGGATCAGATATAATATACTAGTCTCACTGGTATATGGATCTCCAAAAGTTCTGAAGATAATCACTCATCACTGTAATCTTCCCTTATCATGAATAAATTTAAAGCAAATTGAGAATAAAATGCTTAAACTTTAGTATTCCTCAGACGGCCATTTCTGCTTGACATTTTGCCCAAAAGTCTGACAACTACCCCATATACAATCCTGCGACTGAGACTGCTCAGTGATGCATTTTGATATAGGATAATCAATCAAAGTTAATTTTACTATTTAACGTTAAAGCAAAAGGTGGGCCAGCTACTTGACATCTTTCTCAGGCTTAGAGATTGAAGAAGAAACTACTTTAAAATATTTTTCACCAAGGTCCTGTATTACAAGCATCCCTAAAGGACTCCTTCTGGCAGTATTGCAATCTACAATGGGGACTAAAAATGCAAGTTTTATTGCCTTTTCAAATAAATTTTATTCTTTACTTGACAGATAAGGACTCATTAGCTGAGCTTTTGCAATTCAAAGTGCATCCAAGTTCCTTTAAGCACTTCTGATTCAATGACAGATTTGATGACACTGCAACAGAGAAGTGTAGGCTTGGCAAAAAAAATTATTTCATAAAAATCTGATTTCTGTACAGCATCATTTAAAATGTCACCTAATAGACACAATTAAAGCAAAAAGTTTTAAATGTACGTTGTAAAACCCGAGGCTTTGACAGGTAAAACATCAACTGACTTTAAAAGACTTTATTGAAAATGTTAATTTATTTATTTATTTGTTTAATTCTGAGTATCAGTCTATGCCTTCAGGAGAAGCATGCCCCTGAAATCTCAGGGGTGATAAAAGGGCCATGCCAAAGCTGAAAGGTTTCAAATATCAAACTATACTATTATGTCAGGGCTAGCAAGATCAATTAGCGCTTTTCAATGACAGGAAAGGTTAAGTTGGACATGCGTTTACACAATATTTAAACTGGGAAAAAAGAAAAAAAATGAAAAAAAAAAGAAAAAGCACACACTAAGTTTACTTATAAACCTGTCAATAGATGACAAAAGATCAAAACTCTTCTTCACTTGCACAACACAAACACTTTTTCTAACATAAAATGGCAAGAAGATTATAGATATATTAGATAGCAGAAATAATACTGGATTCTGAAGTACAAAGTAAAATTCAGAGACATCTGAATGTTTCTGCTACCAGACTTGGTTTAGAGCTGAACTTTCAAAAAGCTTTAATAATCCCTCATCAACCTGACAGATGTCTTTTAGTCTGATGCCCTGTGTTTGCAATCTTCTTACAAACACTGACAGTATTAAAAATGAAAGATGATGAGCAAATAAACCTATTCCCATGTTCAATTAAAAGACAAACAGAAAACCACCATGCAACAAAAAAGCAGAAACTAAAAATATGAATCTGTAAATTAACTCATCTTAAATCTGGAAAGAAAAGCAAGTGTACACTTTCTGCAATTCAAAGCCATACAGAAGCATGCACACTAGGAAGCAAGGGAACTTAATGTTTCAGTTCTTAGTATCAGAAGGACATTCACTGGAAGTACAGGTATGTTGAAGTTAATTCGACACCTGCTAATACAAGCATTGCCACAGTAAACATAGCTTGAACAAAGTACCAGGTTATGATCTCAAATAAAGTCAGTATAAAATCACAATAGAAGTACGGGAGACGAAGAAGACTAAAGGAAAAAAAGCACACTATGTTGAAATCAGTGTTATAGATTTTAATGCATTATTCTGAGTAAAAGCAAAGCAAGACTACTTTCGCTAAATGATAGATTTCAAAATGTCTTTTTTTTTAAGCCTATTTCTCTATTTATTTCTTCAAGGAGTGATTTGAAATATTTACTACCAGACAGTACCTAATTTTAGGTTTTAAGTGCTTTAACAGCTCTATGAAATATGATCAGCAGCTGCAATATAGAAGTATGCTGAATAAAACTCTCCTTATAAAAAGGGAGACCTGTTTTACCCTAAGTTCATAAAGTCTTTCAAGAAAGGAAAAGATAACACAGGCAAAAAAATAGTAGTTGTGTCCTAGAGTGTTTGATAGAAATCCCAGGAATTTCTTTCTTCTTGCTGTATTAACTTTCATATTTAATAGAGGAAAAAGCAGTTTACATTTTAATGCTGACAGATTGCATTGAACACAGTGCAGTACCACCAGGTCATCAAGGAAACAGACAGGTACCTTTCCTATAGCAAATGCCAGTGTTTAATGTTAATTATTCTAGGACTGAAAGGTAAAAGTTGCATAAAGTTTAAAGAGCAGCTCTCAAAGCTTGCATCAGAGGCTAAAAATATGCAACAGGATACTATCTATAGCCCTATTTCTAGTTGCCGTGTTTGAAACTTTTTCACTGGGACCTTCAATTAACAGGGAACCCAGTTTTCTACTCATTAAATTGCTCATTTAGAATTTATCTAGCCCATTGGTGTTATCCATCCAGGAGGGTAAATTTATATTGCAAGTGTTATGAAGCCATTAATGAATGCAAATCCAGCAAGAGTATCCTTCAACTAAATTTATTACAGCTATATACATGGAAGAATTTGTAACTGCATAGGAATTACCTGAACAAAGACACATAAAAGATTAGTCAACATACTCTTATTTCATTGTTATTACATTTGATTGAAGAACATTTGGTAACATAAATACCAAAATTCTCAAAAGAAAGCAAGAAGAGCTGTTTCAGACATAGCCCAGATAATGTTAGATGTCAAAGATACAGGAAGAGAAAGAAATGTCAATCTCATTTCCACTGTACTCACAGTAAGATACATATTGTAGGCATGCAAATATTTGTTAATTGCCAACATTTTCAGATATACTATGAGAAAAAGTCAAACCCACGGTAATTTTACGAAATTTACTCTCTTTTGAGTGTTAAGGAAATGAAACGATGATATAACTTGAGCTTTAATGGACTCTTGAAATACCAAATAAACACAGGTCAGACAAAAAAAAAAATATTTCTATATTTACCACACAGAACAGACGCTTGCTTTGTATACTTCACTCTAAATTTAAACTGTTCATTAGACACGCTTTCTAGTCTCAGCAAGTGAAATGCGTAAAACAAAACTCAGAAAACTGAAAATACTGGTTTCTTACTGTTCTAGCATGACTTCATGCTTAAACTCGAATCGGCCAAGGCGCTCCCCTGTCCGGTACAGCGAGCCTTCCAGGATTTTTGTAAATACCAGCTATTTCACATCGCCACTCGCCAGATAAACGTGTACCTCCGTGTGCTCCCCTTTAAATCCTACCCGCGGAATAACGGGAAGGCAGCACCATACCTACTTGGCTCTTAGCGGCAGTTTCATAAATGTAAATGAAACTTTAGATGCCAATTACCAATTGGCAGCGAGGCTGCCGTGCGATCCCACTCTCGCAGCCCCGGGGCTGCTCCCCGTGGGTCGGTGCCCGGCGGCGGCCCCGGCGCACCCTCCGCCGCCCGGGTCGCACGGCTCGGGAAGAGATGCCCGCTGGAGCGGCGTGAAATCCAGCCGGAGGTTTTCCGCGGGTATCTGATTTTGGAAGTGTTTGTAATGACAGCCTGAGAGGCAAATTAATGGCCAACAGCCCACTGGGTTTGAATACGGAGAATCCTGTTACCTCCTCGCGGATCAAGTACACACACACACAAACACACGCAGAGAGAGAGAGAGAGGCTTCCCCACGTGGAAACGCTTTCAAACCAAAACACAAGACCCCGCATCGCCAGCGGAAAGGGCGGCGGGACCCCAGTGCCGGGATTCTCATTGATATAAACCACCACTCCTTTTTTCCTTTCCTCTTTCCTTTCCTTATCCAAATAAAATCACAGATG